>JAZHYW010003843.1:0-269482 GCA_037355805.1 Ixodes ricinus | reverse complement strand
CGCTGGAGGGTGAGGACAACTGCGTCGTCTGCTACGACGGCCGCCATTACGGCGCCCACCCCGATGGGCGGCTAGCGTAGGGCGCGTCGCCGCTTGCGGCGGGGGCAATATTCACAAAGATGCACACATTCACAAGCTTGTTTTAAGAACTTTAAACAAAAAAGTAATGTTGTTACTGCTGAAATGTTTATTACAAAAGCAAGAACAGAGCCGAAAGTTTGCGAAAAGTTATGCACAGCGTCGCTTGTAAAGGAACTACGATCTTTTTTGACTACTCGCAAGTTCGCGCTGAAACTTGTGCTCATGTTGCACTTCAGTTTTCTTTTTAGCTCCACACTATGATCAAAAATATTTCAATATGCTACACGACAGGCCTTAGCCTTCAAACATTAGGCTAGAAAGGTCATGTTGACGAAGACCAGGAATCACTCTGTTGGCTAAGACCACGAGTTATATGCGTCCTCGTATTGCCAGCGTGCCACGCTGGCAATACGAGGACGCATATAACTCGTGTCGCTGCTGGGACTGGTGTGCGCGGCCGCTGACGCAACCACAAATAGCATGTAAACGATGCGTTCAACCCATTCAGTACTCAAGGTACCATTTGTTCCTTGATGCGGATCTGTGAAGAAACTATTAATAGTATTATTACTCCATGGTCCTCGTCAGAATTAGCAACATTTTTTTTAATTTTTATTATTAAAGGTTGGTGTATGTATTTAAGCAGTTGTAAATATACATGCTCAGGAAAAATGCGCATGCAGAGCATTTTGCCCGCAGATTTGTTTTGTGCAGTTTGCTTCTGTAATAAAAAATACTGCCGTGCACAGCTGTCCGATGAGTGCTTGGTGTCAGGCTCAAACCTCAAAGGGAATATTTTTGTATGCCTGTCTATGCCACGATTCCAAGATTAAAGTAAGTAGGCATACTGTAATTACTGATTATTTTGTTATTATTTCTATTCATTTGACTATTCTAAACAATGGCTCATATGAAAATTAACTATACTGTTTATGTATAATTGAGCCTGTGTGACTGTTTCAGTGAAACGTAAAGCTGTTACGAGATATGCTTTGAAGCACTGTGAGAATATGGGTGCACTTGCTTCTGGCAAAAGCAAAGCATAATGCTTCAAATCACTTGGAACAGATTTTATTGAAACAATGCGATTTTGTTGCGAGCGAACCACACCAGTTGTATCGTCAACTTTGCGGTTAAAATAAACTTAAAATTGGTATCTACATGCGAGGTTTCAGCGCGAACGGGCGCGCAAGCAACAGCGAGTTAAGTTCACAGAGCAAAAACACAGAGGTAACAAGCAGACAGATGATGGGCACGATTAGGAACTATAACACTGGCTTAGTGTTGACCTTTTACGAAAGATTGACGCCGGCACAAGTTTTGCTTCCATAACTGTTCGAACTACCTGCTGGAAACTGTCGGAGGTGGATTCGTAACCTCAGCCTCGCATACCTTTCGGTAAGCATGCTGTATATAGCCTCCTTGTGATCTGTGCAGACTTCCAGGCGTGATCGGTGTACCTTGCTTAGGTAAGCCGTAAGTGAACGAACTGGTGACTTCATTGTAATTATCTTGTCTGTGCACCAGGAGTTGATGGCCGTGAAGTGCTCCTCGTAGTCTTTCAGAGTTTTCATAACTCCGGCGCTTGGATAAATGAGATTCCCTCCATCGCAAACATACTCCTTCAGGGCAGTCAATGAAGCATACTCACTAGTGGCAGTTCCGAGGAGACCCTCTTTGCATTCTGCGCACTTCACGGATTTCAGCATTCCTTTCAAGATAAATCCCCCAAGGTAAAAGAGAATCTGGCACTCTGTTGATGACAGCTCTTCAAGAAACAAAATCTCCGAATCATCGATTTCTTCAATTTCATTCTCGACGCACTGCTTCTTGCCATGAGAAAGAAGGTCTACAAGATATTCACGGTCATCAAGTTCGTAACTGGTTGTTCGAGGGGTTTGCAAAAATTGACTGACACTTACGAGTCTTAGAGCCAACTTCAGGTCATACGCGTTCGGAACCGGCTTCATAAGCCGCACAACTGAGAAAAGGTTCTCTAAGCAGTCTTGCAGCAGCCTGCTTGTGAGAAGAAAATCATATCCCTCATTATCCAGAAGCACTTTTTGGAGGCGGAGAACAACTGTCGTTGATATAAGGAGGCCAGCTTGGGATGGCTTCCAATGTGATGTGACGCCCATCTTCATTGTTCGCACAGTTTCCATTGCCAAGCTCAATCTGTCAAGTGCTTCGGAGTACTTGGCCATATTTCTGCGGCTTAAGGCCATGGTTGGATGGCGAGACGACATCAGTGCATACCACCTAGAAACCAGTTCCATAAACCATGCTGTAGTTTCAGCCTCTGGTTCGATCAGCCCTTCTTTTACGAGAAATCGGATAGCTGGTGGTGCTTCACGGAAAAGTTGGACAGCAACTCCAACCTTCATTTTGGTGAAGTGGCCCGTGCTTGTGTGTACTTCTGACAAGTTCGACGCTACTTTCAGCTCTCTCTCCGAGTCATAATCTAGGACTGCTTGAACGTGCTCCAATTTTACCTGTGATGAAGGCAGGTTGTGTTCAGCAACTGTGACGTCATTCAAGGTGAATACCGTGGAGCTCAGGAGCTGACCTCTGAGGTTTTTCAAGATGTGAGCTGGGTCGGCATGGAAAAAAGCTCCTTGCCGTCAATACATGGATGCGGTATGGAACACACCGTTAAAGAATGTCTATGACTTGAAAACCCAAATTCCCGCCACATAGCTTGATTAGCAGGGCCCATGTCAGATGTAACTACACGGACTCGAAGAGAGATTTGGCTACACAGCTGAACCAGCTTGAGCACGTAGCTTTTGAGCAAGGAACCATCGACGCTTCTTCCAGTGAATTCGTAGGCTACCACCTGCTTCCATCTTTGGTTAAGCCCGCCTACCATAAATACCAAGGCTTTATTAGCAGGCTCCGTAGGCTTCAGGGGAAGGGTTATTCCCCGAGAAGCGTGTCTTCGGCACGATCCAGCTCCACACCGGTCGCTATCTCCATTTCGTCTAAAAACAGCACGCAATCCTTTTCTACATCTTCCATGGTCTCCGCTTTGCATTTCATAATATCGACCACTTCGTGGAGAATGCCAGGCAGGAACTTCAAACTTTGAAGCCTTCGTGCAAGTGTCCTGCTAGATGGGAGAGGGTATCCCAACTTTCTGAGAGTTTCATATCCACTGGTTCCACAAGCAAATTTAATTTTAAGGCCTTGCTTGACTGTCTCTGGAGACCAGGAGTTTCCCAAGTTGTTGCTCCTGGAAAGAGCCCGTACTTGATCTTCATTAAGAAATTTCAGACTTTGTAAAACATTGCTCGCTTCACTCTCAAGTTTCTGAACTTTCTTTTTAAGACTTTGAATTGTGTTCTTTGCCGTGGCATGATGTTCTTGCAGTTCGGTGTACTTCTTTTGCATGTCAGCAAGCCGCTTCTTCAACTCTACAATCTCTTCTCTCAAATCTACACTGCTAACATTTGGTGAGAGTGGCACAACGTTGTCGTCGTGGTCTGTGGAGTCCTGCCTACATGACGGTGCATTTGGGGAAGACACAAGAACCGGAACATCCTGTGTGGCCTCAAGTGGTGTTTCCACTGCAGCTGTGGAAGGGTGCAGATCCAGGGTAGACTTGTCGGTCTCTTTGGAGGATGACGGCACAGGAACTGCTCTCTCCTTCGGTGGTTTTCTCTCTTTGGGCAGTGCTGTAAGTAGAAACGTATATGTGCATATTATCATGCAAATCAACAACAACATATATAGTTCCTTTAGATTGTGCAAAATGCGAGTTCCAAAACTAAAACAAAAGCAATGCATCGAAAACAAAATGTGGTGCTTCAAAAATTGATTAGAATCAAATAATTCCGATTTACAAAACACGAAGGAACTTATGACGAAGTACAAATTGGCCCTTTCGGTTATAATTCCTAATCAGTTGCAACTAGAGTATCTTTCCTGGCAACAATGTTTTTATAATGATATAAATATCAGAGATAAGTGCTTACGTCTGAATACAAATACAGTTGGGACTGCATTTGGTTTCAGCTTTCTCCAACCATCCGCTCGGTTTTGCTCGAAGGCGTGGGCGTCGAAGTGAGCCTGTAAAGATGAATGAACATTTCTAGATTTGTTTCATCAAAATAAAATTCTAATACAAAAATAGGCAGCGCTATCTCTTAGAAGGCTAGTAGGTCCGTGGTATTCAGAACATGCAACTGCGCAAACAATACACGGTTAGAATAAAAACGACAAAAAAGGTCTTCTTTGACGAAAACGCAGACCATCTGCCAAGAACTTGGACTCCTGTTTCAATGCCAAAGATTTTAATTAGCTACAGTTTGCACGTGCGTCAACTTCAAAGCAATTTGTTTACAGCGAGCGAGGTCAGGTGTGAACCGCAATTATAGCGGTACGTATGTTTTTTTTTTTTTAGCACTGAAAATATAGGTTACTAAAAAGTTTACCTACTGCACCGATTATCACACGGTCTACGAAGTCTGTTAAAGTGGGTGTTGAATAAGCATCGTTTCACCAAAATAATTATTCCAGCCATACCGCAACCTTTTGCAAAGAATTTTATATGAAGTTTAAGGCCCCAATAACAACATTTGACCACACTAAAGTGCCCTGCGTTACAAGCAATACCCGGCGGCGCCTCAAAACAAAGAAGACAATAACCAGGAATTGCCACAAAAAGCTTAATTGTTTTGCTGTCTAACAGCTAAAGTTCTGTTCCCAAATTTATTGTTAATACGCTGCTACGACGAGCCTAGATCACATCAACTAATGAGGCACCCACATATAAAGAGAGCCTAAAAGATTTCCGTACTTACGCTGCAAATGGATGATGTGTTAGTTGGCTGCCACTTGTCGCGCTTGATTTTAACTGTCCATTGGAGCCTTCTTTTCGGGTCTCTGGGAAAGTGAAACAGTCGCCAGCCGTTTCTCGAATGGTTTGCGCACTGTGGAACGCAACACCCGGGCATTGTGGCGGATGTGCCCACCAAAAAGCGAGGAAACGACGAGCCGCCACACGCGCGCACGCCGGTCGTGGGCGACGTAATGGCCGCCGCGCC
The DNA here is from genome assembly GCA_037355805.1 of Ixodes ricinus. Lineage (NCBI taxonomy): Eukaryota > Metazoa > Arthropoda > Arachnida > Ixodida > Ixodidae > Ixodes > Ixodes ricinus. Next base: position 264,356 of record JAZHYW010003843.1, on the reverse strand, counting down.
CGCGCCGACGCTCCGGAGGCGGCACTTGCCCTTTCAAAGGCTGACATCACCCTGCGAGAGGGCGCGCGCATCGAGAGGGCGCGCGCATCGAGGAACCTAATCAGCGCGCCGTTAACACGGAGCGTCAAGGTCAGCGTGCCCAGGGAGCACGCGCGCTGACCGGCGACGAAAAGTACGCAGCAGACGAAAAAGGGAGCGGACGAGCGGCTTGTATGCTTTCGCATTCACAACTCATATGAAGTGCTTAGATGTACCTCGAACGTTGTTTTTTTCAATCAACGTATCTGCAGTTTTTAGAAGCCACAAAAAATGGGTTTCGTATGTTTTTCTATTTTTTAATACTGAGTGTGTGCTTTCAATGACCCATGACTTTAATTAAATTTGGGGTTGTGTCTAAACCTTAGAAAACGGCACATGACCACGGAGAAGAGAGTGAGCGCGACTCAAACCGGCCAGTTCTCGATTGGCGGTTTTACGGCGGAAAGAAACCGAATTTCGAGCCGCAAATTCTGTTCTGGGTAGTTTGGCTCTCATATGTCAGGTACAACTAAAAACCTCGGAGAGCGTAAATACCTTGTCAGTGTCCCTTTAAAAAGCAAGAGGAGGGGAGAGAGAACGTCACAAGAAAGTAGGAAAATAGTTGGATGGTAATCACCCGTTATCAGTCATACGAGAGGCCCTCATGAGTGACGAACTGCACGTGTTATCGTGGTCCGGCTATGAAGTGCACTTTGACCTTGTCAAATATAGAGGCGATAACTTCAGTGCTCGCTGCAAACACTGCAAAAAAGTATACGCGTCCGGGAGGTCCTCTTCCAACCTTCGCAAGCACCTCGTGGTGAGTTCCGACTTTAATTTCCAGACACTACTGCGAAGCATGGCATGGAGAGCCACGTCGCCCCGCTCAGCGAGACGCCGAAACACACTTCTACCGAGCGAACAAGTGTGTTTCGGGTCCTCGCCGCTGCAAAAGCTGTGCGTTGACGTCCAGGCAGTCCAGGTTCCCCGAGAAATGGCTCTTTGATCCTCTGGGCTACCAGATCCTCGCGCTCCAAATCTGCGACCGCGTTCACTCTATGGCTCCGTCGTCGAACTGGCAAGCTTTGTGAGTATAGAGGAGGCTATGATTCAACCTACGGCCTGACATATGCTTTGTCGTGCAACCTGGCCTCCTTAAAGAGATACTGACACCCCTGAAATATTTTTAAAATTTTTTGTTACGCGATTTATTATGGTGTCAGAATACACCCCAATCAATATTTTTCTACAGCGTCACGTATATTTTTAATGCTCGAAATCGGAACCGAAACTCAGGAGGAGAAAACGACCGAAAATCACGTAACTGTGAAAACTCTTCGTATAGCGTGGTAGTAGCGCGATTCACTTTTTATTATCATTAGCAGCTCAAAAAAAAAAAAAAATGTGAGCGGTAAAAAGCGGTAAGAAAAGGTCATCACACCCTCTGTTTTACTTTACTTCTGCCTTGTACGCGTTCCGAAATCGCGAACTGTTAAACCAACCTCAACTTCGTATTCGCTTCTTAAATAATTTCTCGTGCCGTACATCTGAACGTCGCAATGCATAAAACAGACGCTGAGGGAACCACATATTTCCAGAGCGGTCTACTGCTCACGCATCAGGTATACTTATTGAACACTTGGAACCGGTTCCTTTCAAGCAGGCTTCCTCCAAGTCTTTTCACCATCAGCCACGGTGGCTCACGCTCCTTTCCCTTCAACCGCATGGAAAAATTGACCCTTCCCAGAACCACCAACTTGCGTTGTGAACACGTCCGGAAAGCGGTTTTACGTCTATGCTGCCGTCCCAAGATGACACATTATCTTTAGAACAATTACGGACCAAGCAGTTTGTGTCAACTTCTATGCAGATGGGAATTTCATTTAGTTGAACTTCAACAATTTCTGCCCCGGGTTCAATGAAGCTAAGGCTCTGCCTTTGACATGTCTTATTCCAGACTATGACTGGATCCCGCTTCCGGAGCGTGGTGCTTGGATTTGGCGAACTATACTGACGGCATGCGTGTATGATGTGTCCCTTTCCGCCAAAGAAATGGCATGTTCAAAATTATAGCTACTTGCGTCGTCTGCACAGGGCGGATCCAGAACTCCGTTTTGGGGGCGGACCCATTCTTTCTTGTGCACCGGCGGGTCCACCCATGTCAAATTGCCCTCCAAGAAGGGGGAGGGGGGGGTCGACTTCGTTTGGGGGAAGGGCGGCTGCCCCGTCGCCCCCCCCCCCCCCCCCCCCTTGGATCCGCCACTGCGTGTGCAACATTTGAATGCCAACATTTTCTAGCTTTACTCGGAGATGTCTTCCCTGCGCCAAGGTTATGGCTTGGCATTGATGAACCCTATGATGCCTTGTGTGGGTCGTGTTTGTCAATGTGGCGAACCTCTGCCATCTCTTGTGCCCGGAAGTCTGGGGCTTCTCGTTTGCGGCTTGTGGCGCACTGGCGTGGCGAGAAGGTGTCGCTGAATGGCTTCCTCGCATACACCACAAACTAACCGGTCGCAAAACTTCCTACACGGAGATGATGTCTACTCGCAGTGTTGAGCGATAGGACGCAGCTCAGCAATTTAGTCGTGCAGAGACTCGCCGGCGGCACTTGTTGAGCATGAACCTGTGACCAGTTACCAGTGTAGTTAGCCCTAAGCTTCTTTTTTTGTTAGCATCTCTAAAGATTCTTCAAAAGCGAAGGGAAAAAGAGTATTGAAAGAGGGGCGTAGACAGAGGGTTCACATGCGCGGCAGAAGACTGCACGTTTCATGTCGTCGTTCACGATCTCGTTAGCCAGCAAGTAAAATTGAAGCTCAGCTGCTTTCTAACATGTTTTCATTCTTCTGATGTTAATGCTGGGTGCCTCCCCTGTTGTTTATGCTCATTGCCATATGTTATGTACAAAGACAGAGGCTACATTCATCCAAACTGTCTAGATTAATGAAGGGAAAAACACAGCTGCTCATTCGAACAGATACGGTCAAACGTCTGCCCCTGTCTAGGATTGTTGGACGTGATTTCGAATCCGACAAGAGTTTTCAAATCTCTGCTTATTTTGCAGCCGTGCTAGTTTCGGGCTCTTGTCCCACACAAGTGTGAAGTAAAATTATCTTATAACATCCGACACGGTGCAAATTAAGTAAAAACGCAAGAGGTTTATTCATTGTTTACAATTGTCACGTCAGGAAAGGCTTGAAACCGGTTTTAAATCTTTTGTGACTGTGTGACTGGTCAGCCACTATGGTCGTAAGCAGCTGCAAGTGTGTTAACCAACTCTTACATGAGCAAGCTATGGTAGCCTTAAAAGTTACGACAACTTTCATGTGCCTTATACGTTTGAGGCGACATGCCTGTTTGCTTTATCGTAGCTTTCGGGAAAAACTCTGATTTCAATGCGTCAACTTATTTTAATGTTTATGTAAACTGTTGCTTTTCAGTGTGAACTTGACATTTTGCTTTACAGCTCAGTAGCCATACCATTCCCACATCTTCACACTGTTCATTTTTGCATGTGTATGCCTCATATAAAAGCCTTGGTTGTTTTTCAAAGGGACTGAGGAAATAACATTCTTTGAAACCAGCACTCCATTGCAATGATATATTTAATGTGGTGAAATAAGAAATGAAAGCCGTTTACAACTCCCTGTAACGCCGAATTAGAGCACAGCTCTTGAGAAGGAGGGAAGGCACGGGGGGGGTCACGTGGCCTGGGGGGTCACGTGACCTCGAGGAGGGGGGGAGTTTCCCGCTAAATCTAGAGGGGAAAATTTCCGCTAAATTTAGCGGGGAAAATTTTCCGCTAGATCTAGCGGGGAAAATTTTCCGCTAAATTTAGCGGGGAAAATTTTCCGCTAGATTTAGCGGGGAAAATTTCCGCTAGATTTAGCGGGAAAAATTTTTTGCTAGATTTAGCGGGGAAAATTTTCCGCTAGATTTAGCGGGAAAAATTTTCCGCTAGATTTAGCGGGGAAACTTTTCCGCTAGATTTAGCGGGCAAATTTTTCCGCTAGATTTAGCGGGGAAATTTTTCCGCTAGATTTAGCGTGGAAAATTTCCCGCTAGATTTAGCGGGGAAAATTTTCCACTAGATTTAGCGGGGAAAATTTTCCGCTAGATTTAGCGGGGAAAATTTTCCGCTAAATTTAGTGGGGAAAATTACCCATCATGCACCGCGCGGTTACGCCGACGGCGACGCCGTTAAAGCCGGAAACGGGCGCCTATGAGCTGCGCTCTAAAAATGAAAGCCGTTTACAACTCCCCGTAACGCCGGACTAGAGCGCAGCTCTTGAGGAGGAGGATGGAAGGGTACTGAGGGATAGGATGGAAGGGTGCTGAGAGATAGGTGACCCCCTGAGGGCACGTGACCTCAGGGGGTCACGCGACCTCAGGGGGAGGTCAGGTGACATAAGGGGGTCACGTGACCTGAGGGGGTCACGTGACCTCAGGCAGGGTCACGTGACCTCGGGGGTCACGCGACCTGAGGGGGGTCACGTGACCTCAGGCGGGGTCACGTCACCCCAGGAGGTCAGTCACGTGACATTATGGGGGTCACGTGACCTCAGGGGGTCGTGTGACCTCATGCGGCAACCCTCGTGAGGGTAACTCGAGTAACCCTTGTGAGGGTGACCCTCGTGACCCTCGTGAGGTTGACTCTCATAACCCTCGTGACCCTCGTGAGGGTAACTCTGGTGACACTTGTGACCCTCGTGAGGGTAACTCTGGTGACCCTTGTGACCCTCGTGAGGGTAACCCTTTTGAGGGTAACTAACCCTCGTAACCTTCGTGAGGGTTACGAGGGTTACCAGGGTTACTCTCACGAGGGTTACGAGGGTAGCCCTCGTGATCCTCGTGAGGGTAACCCTCGCGAGAGTAACCCTCGTAAACCTCGCGAGAGTAACCCTCGTAAGTTTCGTGAGAGTAACCCTCGTAACCCTCGCGAGGGTTACGAGGGTTACACGCGGTTACGCCGACGGCGACGGCGACGCCGACGCCGACGGCGGCGCCGCCTCAGCCGGGAACGGGCGCCTAAGAGCTGCGCTCTAAAACTTCCCGAGTTCGAAGTATGCACTCTTCTCTTCATAGTTCCACTTGGGCATGCGCATCGTCGTATGCGTACCTCCACCATGAAAGGTTCTCCAATGACATGAGTGTTTCTGACAGTACTAAGCTAATCCCTTTACCACTTCCCGAATTTGGGGGTTCGAGCGTCGAGCAGTTGTAGACATAGCCGCATTTATTTTGGTTCGGGAGAGCCGCGGTGCCGCTAAAAGGCAAGCACGAAGATCTGCGTCGCCGCGAGTAACGATGATGCGATGAACGTACACGCGAAATAAAAATGCTGGCAGTACTTCAAATTGAGCTTGTGGGTCAGCGTAAGCGTTCGTGACGTCAGAGCATATTTTCGTATCGAAAAAGGCAAGCGTTCGTGCATGACATGGTTCACATCCACCGCGTCGGTGACGAACCTGCTCAGCAAGAATAAAGTCTACACCAGCGGCGACATCGAGAGAAGGCTCGACTTCGGAAACCAGCGGTAGGCGTTGCTAGTATACCTGCTTTGCCTTCATCAAGCGACGAGTTGGGAATGCTAAGGAGAAACGTACTTGCGCCTTTTACGCAATCCTGAAGCACGATGTGAGACGTCGCATAGTCCGGGCGTCACATGGTTGCGTCACCAGTTTCAGCCCCTCGCGGCACCGCGTTCCACAGCGTCTCAGCCGCGACCTGCGTCGACCGCGTAGGCTTCGCGTTTCAGGCGGCAGGCGCCATGTTTGCCTTACCACAGCGGCGCGAGTGGCGTCATGTCACGTGACATTTTGCAAGCCAATAAAACAACTGGTTTCGGAATAAAACGGAAGTGACGTCATGTCACGTGACAAGGGGCGTGGCCAGGTGCTGTGCGGAATATTGTCACGAATGACAAGTGATGAGGCGGCGAATGGACTGAGTAAACTGAACGTTTAATGGGGCGAACTTGTGCCCAAAAATAAAAGGAAAGAAAGATAACAACAGAGCGTCGCGGGCGTCAAAGGCGGCGAAGCAGCAGGATCGAACGCTGAAGCGAAACGACTCTGCTCAGGCTCGCTACGCGAAACGCCCTACGTACACGCTTGGGCTTCTGGAATAATCGGCGTAGAAGGTTCGACGCGTGGATCATTCTGACCTCGAACAAGCAACAGGATGCTCGAATTTTCCAGAAGACTAAATTGCAGGAATAAACAAAACACACGTCGCTCCCAGGAATCGAACCCTGGCTTTCGCGTGAGCGGCGCGATGACGTTATTAGCCCCGGAAGTTCGCGTGTGCCCCTTACGGCGAACCGGGGTGACGTCACGGCGAGAGAGATTTTCCCCGACTCGCCCCGCTTGCCCTGCGGAGGGTGTGACGACGCTAGCTGTCGGCGCGCTCGTTCCTATTCAATCTTTTTTCCCGTGTTTTTCGTAGGAAGTGTAAATTTTAAAATGTGGCTTTATTGGGGTATGGCCCGTATAGGTACAGGCGAAACTTCAACCAACATTTTAAGCATGGTTGACAGGGCATGAAGCAACGCATGAATCACAGCTGGTATATGAAAATAAAGAAATATGGCCACAATTGCAGGAGCATCACTATAGATTAACATCTCACACAATAAATGCTACTGATGGTCTGAATGAATTGGCAGGTTATGTATACTATATTTTTTTTTGTATCTCTGTTTATAAACAAGATTGCCGAAGCAGAAAAGCTGCATGCTGCTCGAGCAACATGCTAAATACAGTTCTGGGCCATGGGGAGAGAATCACAAGTAAGACAGCCCAAGTGCAGGGGCAAAGTAAAAAACAAAAAACAAGGAATATTTGTTTCTATACATTGCCTGCATTTGACCTTTGCTGGATTCGGATAGTTTTTCAATGGACTACACGGGTGGTATCTGTGGACTTGTTTATATCAACCCTCAAGTAATGTATAACAAACGTAAGCGAAAGTGTCTAGTTCGTTATTAGTCCTTTTAAGCCCTAAAATTGAGATTTTACCTAAATCAAATTGTCCTGAAGCTAAAATACCAGAAGCTTTTCTCACGCAGACTGTCACCCTTCGCAGGTTCCACATTTTCTGCTACTAGTGCTGCATCTACCACTGGACAGCCGTTCGAATGCTTGCTTTTACTCCTATTTTCCTCTTGTTGTCAGAGAGTCCAGCTGTAGGAGTCTGGAGGTCAAAAGCTTTTGAGTACCTGCAGCAGTGTCTCTTTTAATCTGAAATGACAGTTTAAGCCTAAATGAGTAGTATCTTCCGAATACTGCAGGCTGGAATAAAGAATGTCAGGAAAAAGTATAAACATTCCAGATGTACGGTACTATTGCTGTGCATATTTTGGGCAGTTCAATATATATCATACAGAAGCAAATACAAATATATACTAATTCGGCCGTTTTGCTACCCGCAAATAATTTCCAGTATTGCACGCCTTCTGAGAAATATTCCCGATACATGAGAATCTATATAATTATTTCACGAAGAAGCTACATTACTGTAAAACAACCTGTTCCACGAGCACTTCAAAGATCATCCAACGCAGGCCTTTAAAGCATCCGGTAAGCGCCTGCCGGAGTGGCAGCGCAGAAGTCGGGGCTCGCAGCCAATTTGCCGACCACCCAAAAGCCCATGATATAAATGCCACTTCAAATGCCTTGAAAGCGGGATATATATCGTCCTAAATCATGAACATGCAAGGACAGAATTCCAGCGTCTCAGCGTCTGAAACACTTGCGCCACCGCTTTACCGACCCCTCGCAAGATTGCCTTGTGTCGTGTGGACGGACGGGGAGGTTCATCGGAGGAATCGCCCCGCGATAGCTTTCGGGATTTGTGGCTTAATTTTAAAGGTAAAAGTGACAAAGCAGGCTTATAAAATGTACGGAAGCACGTCAATATCGGCTAACCCAACGTCTTGTACACCGGGTAAACAGGGTCCAGCTTCTCGAACCAGTGCCAGAAGCGAGCCAGATGCGAGATCGCGTGGCAGAGTCCTCCGCCTGACGTCACGGTACACCTCACCCAATCAAGGCGCGGCGACCGCAGCGACGCTTGTGTTGCTCTCCGCTAATACCACACGCGCGTTTTTCTTTATTGTAGGCCACGAGCGCGCTGCCTACTTAGTCAGCTGCGCTCGCGGCATTATTCCCCCTTTAAAAAAGTGCATCGTCCCGATGCAGCACAAAGGTAAAACACAAATACACAACAAAAGGATAGCAGAGTCGTGAGCCAGAGTTCACAGTTCACAGTTCACTCTTTGACGAGAGTCCAAGTTCTATCGTTCGTAATACGGCTTGAGCCGGACGACGTGCACCACCTCGGGTCGTGGCTGGCGTCTTGCAGATGGGCGCGTTCCGTCGGGTAGAACTTCGTAGTTCAGATCGCCGAGGCGTCGGATGATTTTGTAGGGTCCGAAATAGCGCTTGAGAAGCTTCTCGCTGAGACCGCGGCGCCGTATCGGTGTCCACACCCATACCCGGTCCCCGGGTTGGAAGTGGACGTCCCTGCGACGAAGGTTATACCGGCGTGCGTCGACTCGCTGTTGCTCTTGAATCTTGATTCTTGCCAGTTGACGAGCTTCTTCCGCGCGTTGAGAGATCAGTTGAGCGTCGTCGTTGCCATCGTCGGCCGGCACGTGAGGCAGCATGGCGTCGAGCATCGTGGTAACCGCCCGACCGTGTACCAGTTGAAACGGCGTCACTCCCGTGGTTTCTTGAACCGCTGTGTTGTACGCAAACGTAACGTACGGCAACACCTCGTCCCACGTTTTGTGCTCAACGTCGACGTACATGGAGATCATGTCGGCGATGGTCTTGTTGAGCCGCTCTGTTAGCCCGTTGGTCTGCGGGTGATAAGCGGTGGTTCGTCGATGGCTGGTGTGACTGAGCCGAAGTACCTCTTGGGTCAGCTGTGCCAGGAAAGATGACCCTCGATCTGTGATCAGCACTTCAGGTGCGCCGTGTCGAAGGAGGATGGACTCGACAAAAAACTTGGCGACTTCCACCGCTGTTCCCGATGGCAGGGCTTTTGTCTCGGCGTATCGTGTAAGATAATCGGTCGCGACGATAATCCACCGATTTCCTTGCGTCGATGTTGGGAACGGCCCAAGTAAATCCATTCCGACCTGCTGGAAAGGCCTAGTCGGGGTAGGTATCGGCTGCAGGAGTCCTGCTGGCTTCGTCGGAGGCCTCTTACGTCGTTGGCACTCATGGCACGACCTTGTGTACAGATGGACTGTTTTCGGGAGTCTCGGCCAGTAGTACTTGTCACGAATCCGGGCGAGCGTCCGGCTGTAGCCAAGGTGTCCAGCCGTCGGGTCGTCGTGGCATGCTTGAAAGATTTCTTCTCGCAGGCTGGCCGGAACAACCAGCAGCCAGGCAGGGTTGCTCGTTCCGAAGTTCTTCTTGAAGAGCACGCCTCGCCGCAGAACGAAGCTTGACAAGTCTCGGGCCAAGACTCGCGGAACTGAACTTCCTTGGCCTTCGAGGTGTTCGATCACGGCGCGAAGTTCCGGGTCGTCTCGTTGAAGTGCTCCCATGTCGGCATCTGTCACTGCGCCGAGAAAACGGGCGTCATCGTCGTCGTCAGTGCTTTCGGGAGGAGATTCGACTGGGGCCCTAGACAAACAGTCGGCGTCGTTATGCTTGCGGCCAGACTTATGCACAATGGTCACGTCGAATTCTTGCAGTCGCAGACTCCAGCGAGCGAGGCGTCCTGACGGGTCCTTGAGGTTGGCGAGCCAACAGAGAGCGTGGTGGTCCGTGACAACGCGAAACGGGATCCCGTACAGGTACGGGCGGAACTTGGTTAACGCCCAGATGACAGCGAGACATTCCTTGTCGGTCGTCGAGTAATTTTTCTCTGCCTTGGACAGTGCCCGGCTTGCGTAAGCGATCACCCTCTCTGCTCCGTCTTGTCTTTGGACGAGTACCGCGCCGAGTCCGGCGTTGCTGGCGTCCGTGTGAACTTCCGTTTCCGCTGATGGATCGAAGTGTCCGAGGATAGGGGGCGACTGGAGTCTTTCCTTCAGTTCGTTGAACGCTTGTTCTTGCTCCTCCCCCACTGGAAGTTCACGTCGTCCTTCGTCAGATGCGTGAGCGGTGCAGAAATCTTGGCAAAATCGCGAACGAAACGTCTGTAGTAAGCGCACAGTCCAAGAAATCTTCTTACGGCTTTCTTGTCTGATGGCTTCGGAAATTCGGCAACAGCGGATGTCTTGGCAGGATCAGGGCTTACACCCTGAGCACTCACGACATGGCCCAGGAATTTGAGCTCGCCGTAAGCGAACCGACATTTTGACGGCTTTAGTGTCAGTCCAGCATTCTGGATAGCCTGTAGCACGGCTCGCAAACGTCTCAGGTGCTCGTCGAAGTCGCTTGCGAATACCACGACGTCGTCGAGATAGACGAGGCAGCTTTGCCATTTCAAGCCGAAAAGAACGGTGTCCATTACGCGCTGGAACGTCGCCGGTGCTGTGCACAGTCCGAACGGCATCACTTTAAATTCGTACAGTCCGTCCGGCGTGACGAAGGCAGTCTTCTCACGATCCCGTTCGTCGACCTCGATCTGCCAGTACCCACTCTTCAGGTCCATCGACGAAAAGTATCGGGCATGGCGCAGCCGGTCCAGAGTGTCGTCGATGCGTGGCAGCGGGTAGACGTCCTTTTTCGTTACGGCGTTTAGTCGACGATAATCCACGCAGAACCGAAGAGTCCCATCTTTCTTTTCACCAGGACTACCGGTGAAGCCCACGGACTCTTTGAGGGCTGGACGATGTCGTCGTCGAGCATTTCTTGGACCTGTTTCTGGATGACTTCTCTCTCTTTCACAGATACACGATACGGCGAACGATGGACAGGAAGCGCGTCGTCATCAGTTATAATTCGATGTTTCGCAACCGTCGTTTGCCGAACCTTTGACGACGTGGAGAAGCACTCACTGAACTCGGCGAGAAGGTCACTGAGTTGTCGTCGTTGTGGGGCAGGCAGGGTTGGATCGATGTCGAAATGCGAATGCGGCGTTGTCTTGTGTGGCCACGAAGAGAGGTCCTCTGCTATTCCGGCGATAGCGGCTGGGTCCGCGAGTTCCTCGGCGTGACCCACGGCGGTGCCTTTCGTAAGGTGCTGAGCCTCCTGTCGGAAGTTTGTTACGAGTGCAACAGTGTGTCCGTCTTGGAGCTCCGCGATGCCTCTTGCGACGCCGATCCCTCTTCCAAGAAGCAGCTGGAGGCTTCCCTCGAGCAGAACGTCGCCGCAGAAAGCCTCATCGATCCCGACGGGTACGAAAACACTCGACCGCGGCGGTAAGTTCACGTGGTCTGCGAGGACTCGGACCGCGGATGACGTCGCTTTGGGTTCCTCCCGTGGTGGAGCAGGTTTTCGTAGCGTCAGCCGGTTTGCTCCGAGGTCGATGACGGCGCCATACTCGCAAAGAAAGTCCATTCCGAGGATAACGTCCCTCGAACAATTTTGCAGAACGACGAACTTCACAGGGCACGCCTCACCGTGGATCTCGACGCGAGCAGTGCATCTCCCGACAGGTGTGATGAGGTGCCCACCGGCGGTTCGTATTTGAGGGCCTTCCCACGGCGTTGTCACTTTTCGAAGGCGGCGAGAGAGCCTCCCACTTAAGACTGAGTAGTCTGCTCCGGTGTCCACGAGTGCCGATGCGTCGAGGCCGTCGATAACAACGTTTAGGTTGTTGGACACCGTTGCAGGGGAGTCATTTCGGTCTCTGGTGGCGTTCGAGTGGGGGCCCTCCGACGTTCGTGGAGGATCTTGGCGTCGGTCGTCTTCGGCAACTCCACCTCCAGGGGTTGCCGCGCCTAGTTTCCCCGGCGAGGAGCGAGGGGCGACAGGCTTTCACGTCGGGGTCGGTGCATCGGCGAAGCTGGACGTCGCGGCGACGGCGACCGGAACTCTCGGCGGGACGCAGGCTCGGGGGACTGAGGTCGTCGCAAGTACTCGTCGATCTCCCGAGGTCGTTCACCATAACGGGGGCGCGGGTCGTTCGGGTGGAACCCGCGCAGCCCAAGTCGTCGGTATGGGCATCGGCGGTAGGTGTGGTCTGCTTCCCCGCAATGGAAGCACAGAGGGCGTCGGTCGGGCGTTCGCCACACGTCGGTTTTCCGGGGTGCGCGAGGCTCCGGGCGGGCGTACTGCACCGGGTCGTCGTGGCGTCTGTCGTGTTGCGGCGCAGGAGACTGACGTCGGGGCGGCGCGACATAGGTGCGAGGAGGAGGCGGTGGCCGTCGGGCCACTGCGGCGTAAGTCAACGTGGGCTCCTCGGTGGCTGCCACGGCGACGGGAGCCTCTGGTTGGATGGCTCTCTGAACTTCTTCCCGCACAACCTCGGCGATGGAGAGCGTCGCTGGTCGGCTTGCGGCTGGCAGCAACCGGCGGATTTCCTCCCGGACGACCTCCCGGATGATTTCGCGGATGTCCGTACCAGGAGCGTTTTCGCCGCTAAGCAGAGCGGTTGCAGTGACGCTTGGATGCCGCTGGTAGTGGGAAGCGCGCGCTTGGAGGGCGCGCTCGATGTTTGTTGCCTCGGTGACGAAGGCGTCGACGGTTGCCGGCGGGTTGCGGACGAGGCCTCCGAAAATGTCGTCTCTCACCCCGCGCATGAGAATTCGTAGCTTCTTCTCTTCGGTAGCCCGAGGGTCGGCGCGGGCACTCAGGCGCAGAACGTCCTCTACGAAGCCGGTGACGCTCTCGTTGGGGCCCTGGGTTCTGGTTCGCAGTAGGTCCTCGGCTCTCTCTCGGCGGTGGTGGTTGATGAACGTAGCCTTGAGATCGGTCTTGAAAATGTCCCACGACGTCAAAGAGGACTCATGATTCTCGTACCAGTGCTTGGCGGTACCCTCAAGCGAAAAATAGACGTTGTGCAGGCGCTGCTCGTCGGTCCAGCAATTGTGGCGGGCAACGCGTTCATACTGGTCAATCCAGTCTTCGACGTCTTCGTATTGCTCGCCGTGGAATGGAGCAGCCGTCCGCGGTACGACGGGCAGGTAAACGACGGCAGGAGCGGCCGGGGTCTCCGACTGGTTGGCCATCGTCGTCCTCCTTGTTTGCCTGGTCCTGGGTGGCAAGGGTCCTAACTCCGGGGGTAGGCCAAGGTTCCGGCGACTTGATCGGATCTCGGTCTGGTCTTCGTTGGGTTCTTGGGGGCTTGTGTTCGGACTTGCACTGCGGGAACTCGGAGGGAGCGCTGCACGGGCATGCGGTTACCCCGCACCTCCACCAAAATGTCACGAATGACAAGTGATGAGGCGGCGAATGACTGAGTAAACTGAACGTTTAATGGGGCGAACTTGTGCCCAAAAATAAAAGGAAAAAGAAAGATAACAACAGAGCGTCGCGGGCGTCGAAGGCGGCGAAGCAGCAGGATCGAACGCTGAAGCGAAACTGACTCCGGCTCGCCACGCGAAGCCCCTTATGTACACGCGTGGGCTTCTGGAATAATCGGCGTAGAAGGTTCGACGCGTAGAACATTCTAACCTCGAATCAAGCAACACGGATTCTCGAATTTACCAGAACACTAAATTGCAGGAATCAACAAAATGCGTACGCCGCGGCCAGGAATCGAACCCTGGCTTTTCGCGTGGGAGGCACGCGCGATAACCGTTAGGCCACGCGCGCGCCAGCACTACTTGGCCAGCTGCGCGCGCGGCAATATGGAATGCTTATACGCGACCCGATTGCTTATGGGTACTGCCGCGCTGTCGCGCGACGCCAGTTTTCATCGCTCATGTGTCGAATGTGAAAACAGAGTTGGCCGAGTTTCCTTGGAGCTGAGAACACGAGCGGTTCTCCAAAGCGCTTCGCCACCTTCTTCAAATATAGTTGTGAGTTTCGCCTGTGTTTGTGTCTTCTTCCTCGTGTCCGTTTTTGTTTTTTTTTAATGCGAGAGCATTAACTGTTTCATGGATCGAGCCGACGTCATCAGCCGCGCCAAACGGCAGATAAATTCTCGAAGCCGCGATCCGAGGCATCCCAGCTTTGAAACCACGCAAAAAGCCACGCAAAACGGCAGTGATATGAAGCCGCCGCGCGTCAGTTTCAATTGGCGCCACTCCAATGGCGCTGCGTGCCCGCGCCAGAGCAGAAACGGCCGAGTCGCCGAGAGGATCAGAAGCGGCCGCGGCGCGAAGAACGACATTCATGCTTTCGCTATGCGCAACTCATAAGAAGTGTTTAGGTTTAACTCGAACCTTTTTTAGAGCGCAGTTCTTAGGCGCCCGTTTCCAGCTTGAGCGGAGTCGCCGTCGCCGTCGGCGCAACCGCGCGTTGCATCACGGGACGTTTCCCACATGACGTCACACGTGACGTCACCTGTGACATCACGAGGGTCACTGAGTGACGTCAATCGTGACGAAACCGTGCGCGTTGCATTATGAGTAAATTTCTCCGCTAAATTGAGCGGAAAATCTAATTTAGCGGGAAGTCCCGCTAAATTTAGCGCAAAAATTCCCCGCTATATTTAGCGGAAAAATTCCCCGCTAAATTTTAAAAAACTTTCCCCGCTGAATTTAGCGGAAAAAATTCCCTTCTATATTTAGCAGAGAAAACTTCACGCTAAGTTGAGAAAAGTCCCGCTAAATTTAGCGCGAAAAATTCACACTAAATTTAGTGGAAAAATTTCCCGTTACATTTAGCGGGAAATTTAGCAAAAATTTCCCGCTAAATGGAAGGGGAGCAGAGAGGAGGAGGGAGGACGGATGAAGAGGAGGGCCACACCCTTCTCTCCGTACCTTCACCTCCTCCTCAAGAGCTGCGCTCTAATTCGGCGTACAGAAAATTGTAAATGTCTCCTTCTTTTTTTTGCGCCTTACACTCTACATTATAACGAAACATGTTTGGGTGCCTCAATCATCGTATACATGTAAAATCCGTCGTGCCACATTTTTTGCATTCTCGGTAAATACCGCTAAGAAGCAATCCTCACTTTGATAACATGCAAAAACACCCATTACATTTCCCCTCCCTGCAATGGAAGACGCAGAAAAAATCAAGGAAAGAAACAGCTTTCCCTTTCTCTAATCGCAATTAGAACAAGTGGCCACGTGATCTGACGCTAATTACATACCGTCAGTGTTCATCGTAGTCATGCGCTGAAGTTTGCAAAGCACAGAGAATGGGTTGAGCTTTGGATATTGTGAGAATTCGGTCTATTATCACCTTTAATTGAAAACAGTCCGTTACCCGAATGTTTGGCGATGCTGATAGTCATGAAACCGAGCACTCGACTCGGGGTCATAAAATCGCTTACGTCACGGTGTCACGTGACTCTCGGTGCGAAGTCGTGATGTCATGTGGCGTCACCGTGTCAACACCGCACAATAAATCCAGTGGCGTTCTCAGTTTAAATCGACTGGACTCAGCGAGTCACGTGGCGTTACGAGGTCACGTGGCAGGACATTGCTTGACAGCATGTCTTGACAGCTATGACGTCACATGACCACGTGACACGTGATTAAGCATAGTGCCAATAAAGAAGCGCCACGACAACCCACAATTTCTCATACATTTGCAATTCTGTATATGGCGATTTGATCAATACAGAGAAATATACAGCTGCCAAGTTTGTATTCCAAAATATTCATTTTGATGATACAAACAAACGGACAAAAAAATTACCGTGAACCGTTTTGAACCGGTTACAGTTATATTTTTTCCGGTTCATCTCCGGTTCAGTTCCAAGATGGCGGCGAAGATTTCGGTTCAGTTCCGGTTCGGATAAAAATACCGGTACGGTACCGGTTTCCGTTCGGCTCGGCTCCGGTTCGAAATTCTGGTGTATGTATTTAATTTCTATGTTTGGAGGACGGAGTGTGTAACGAAATTAAATTCCGAGAAACGTCTAATCTGCAGGGAAATTCGAAATTTCACAGGACTCAACTTTGATAAACGTCGAAACAGAGAAAAAGCACTGAAAGGACGCTCCGAATATCTTTTCTCTCTCTCTCTCTCTCTCTCTCACACGCACAAACACACACGCACGCAACTCTAAATTCCCTGAAGCTCTAGACATACTCAAGAGCGTTTCACTGAAAATAAACTTTGATGACCCGGGACATTTCATCAAACATTAACTTTAGAAACTCGAAAAGTTTCATGACAGATAACTTCAGCAACCCGGAACTTTTTATGAAAGATAAACTCTATAGTCCGTTGCAACCTAAAAACAAAGGGCAAGGGTAAGACGGGCCGGGGAGGAGGAAGCAGACGGAACGCTAAAGAGAGAAGGAGGTTTCCCTCCTCTTCCCTAGCGTTCCGTCTGCTTCCTCCTCCCCGGCCCGTCTTACCCTCGCCGTATACCTTCTTGAGTTGCAACGGACTATAGCAAATCGGAAGGTTTATCCAAGGTCCAAGTTTCACAACCCGGAACTTTAGACATATTGCCATATCTAGCCTACCGTAACCTAAGACTGAAGAAGAAATTAGAAGGACAGATCCGACACTGGCCAAGAAACAAAAACAAAACGATAAATAAAGCGACAGAACGGGTATAAGGAAGCTCCTCACCGTATAGCTCTACCTCAGAAAATCCAAGAGCGAAGTTAAACACGAATCCTATCACATAACCATCCGCTCCGTTGCGCCTCTCTTCAAGTATAGCAGAAACTTCAACGATTTCGCAGCGTATCGACATCGGAGATCGGCGACCTTCTCCAGAGCCCCACCGAACTGGCAGCATCCTCACACTGCAGCATATAACCCGCCATGGTCGATTTGCACGGCAGATTCTGTTTCTTGTTCTTCCTGTTCGTTGTCTTGTCCAAGAGCGATGGCCTGGTGTCTCTGGGACGCTTCGTTCCAGACCCGTTACCGGTGGAGCCTTTCAACGTCACCACGACGTCACCACGTCTCAGCGTCTGGCTTCTGGAACCTGCAGCTCCACGGACTAGCAAACCACACTGCTTAACGAATTCGTGGCTAACCTGATCGAACCGAGGTTCCTTGTTTGTACAGCGACAGATATGGTCTCTCTTCAGGGAGAGTACAAGCTCGACGGTGGCTCATCATTTTTACCGTTTTTATCTGTGAGGGGTGAGGGACGGTTTCGGATGAACGCAACGAATGGTTTTTGCAAATGTAAATGCAGCGTTTGAAAAAGGGCCGGATGGCAGACCGAGAGTTCGTGATCTCAACGTGAAGCTGGAGCCTATGGACATCAAGTTTCACATGGAGAACCTGATGGGTGGAGGCAGCCTGGCCAGGGTCGGCAACAGCATGCTGAACAAGATCAAGGGAACTATATTCAAACGGGTACAGTATCTATTTTGATATTTTATATCCTTATGTTGTTGCTTATATTGTTGCATGTTAGGATTTGTTTCAATACGACAGGGCCGCCAGAGATACGAAACTGGATATATTTGATTGGTTCCAGCAGGTTTTTACACTTAGTTCAAAATAAATGTTTTAAGGGGATTCGCCCGCTCGTCACTCAATGGGCAATTCGCACGCAAACCTGAGTTTCAGGAATGCACCAGAGTATTTATTGTTTTTGAGGTTCATTATGAAGATGTCAATGAAGGTCGTACTAAACCTTGAATTTCCCCCAAGAGCGGTAGAGATGTTTAATAAAATCCAGAAATATAACCATTAGTACTAGTAAGAGGTGAGAGAAGCAGAATCCCGGAACAAGTTGGCACTCCTTTGGGTGGGGGGGGGGGGGGAGTTAGAAGTTTGGCCATTTTTACTGCTTTGAGCGCAATTCTGAAGCAATTTTCAAATTAAAATTACTTATATGATAAACGCGACAAAATCAATGGTAGTATGTACTAGAGATGTCTCATATCTTAATTTTAATACCCTGACGGGAATAAATGTCCTGGTATTTGCGTATTTTTGTAGACAAACTTGACAGGGCAGTTTTCGCTGGATTTATTTTCAATGGCTTCAACGAGAGGGCTACACCAGCACTAAATGCCTTTACAAATGCCCCAGGCCAGAGCATTTTTGTTGTTGATGTGTTCACGAGGTTGCGCGGGCGGCGAACGCGACACGAGTCCCATCTATGCTCGACACCGCCGAGGGGGATAAGCTCGGCACAGAGAGATCAAGGCGAGTTCTCCGCCAAACTCGCCGCCCGCCGCGATTGGTCGGCGCCATGCATGACGACACGCGCCGTCACTCCCTGGATCGTGACGTCACCACGGAGGGTTTGAGGCGGTCGGAGAGTTGCATATTCGGAACTCGCGGCGAGATGCTGTGACGTCATTGTGACGTGGCAGAAGCCGCCGCGGATAGGAAAAGCTTGCCGGCTCCGACCTAGGCGAGTTTGGGCGAGTTGGGCGCGAGATGAGGGAGAAGCGTCCAAAATGGCAGCGTGTTTGTTCGTGTTTCGCCGTCGGCGTAGGTATTTAAGCCACGCCAATCTGTTTGACATGGACGGCGTTGATTTTCAACAACACTATCGCCTCTCGAAAGACGCGGTAGGTGGCTGTGCGATGAACTGCGTGGCGAACCGGGCTTGAGGCGATGGATCCGTGCATGAACCGCCGTCCCCGTCGCGAATCCTACAAAGTGAATCCTAGAAACAAATGTGTTTTTACGGCAATCTGCAACCAGGAACGCAATTTTATCATTACCTACAGGCTTTTATAATTATTGTGATGGTTTGCTGCGCTGCGTAGATGCAAGAGAAACGCACTTGATAAAATTTAAACTAAAACAGAAGATAGAAGAAAAGCAATGTACATGAATGGCGCAGACTAACAACTGTGTAATTTCTTTCGCATCTTTCTCCTCTACACTGTATTTCGACAAACAAATTTGCCGTTAGTTGTTTAGACAGCAGGAGTTTAGTCTGCCAAAACATGGCGACATATTTACCTGTAGATAAGCAATTTAGCCAGTGCAGTAGGACTGCTAGCCTGGGGTCTTTAACGTGCACCACGCAGTAGTGATACACCACCGCAGGCCCGTACGATGCTCATCAAGATCGAAAAGGGCAGGGGTGGGGACTGAACCCAGGATCCTATGCTCCGTTTCACTTTATGTTGCACCGCAGCGAAGGCTAGAAGCGCGAGCTCATAGCGTTGGCAGCTGTCCTTAATGCACGAGAGCTTGTGCCACCGAGATGTGCCCTCAGAGCAAAGAGCTCGCGCTTCTAGCCTTTCTCTGTGGTACATCATAAGGTGAAATGGAGTATTAGCGGCGAGATGTTTCTGGTGGCGCCCTCGTTCGGTTACCTTTCGTGACGTCATTACCTTGTGAACAACAAGTTCGATGGTGTTTGTAATGGGCATGGTGGAAGCCTGATATCATAGCGCTCTCAAAGCGACACTGCCAACACCGTAAAAATTGAAGTTCTGACATTCCTCTTATTTCCGTCGATGAGAGCGTCGGCCAATTGTGGTGGGCCGACCACAGCGACGCTTTCGATCACTCACGTCGCCAACAGGTTCTGCAGCGCGAGCTTTCGCTCGACGTGCTCCAAGCTGGTGTGCGCTAGCCGAACCGGCCATCGATCCCCCGATTTAAATAAATCAAACCCTTCACTGCGGAGCGTAGGGACAAATCGGAGACGCTAGGAACTCGCCGCCGCCCGGGGGGGGGGCGGTCGAATATGTGAAGAGGAGGAGTGGGAAAATTCGCCGGGGCGGAGCCAAACGAAGCTCCTCCCCTTGATATGGGGGTGTAACTAGAGCCGCTCTATATGGCAGCGTAGCTGCCAGAGCAGCGACACGACGTAAAATTATCAAGATGCACGACGTCAGAAGCGCCTATAGTGATCTCCATTTTGGGCCTGGGAGGTTGCCATGGTAACCGTACTGCTAGCGACGCCGGGCGGCAACCTTTAGCTAGTTGATATCTCCATTTGTTAATTGAAAAGTGGTAAAAGACCTAAAGACGCTTTGCGTGGTGGTACGGCACGGGCCTCTGGAGGAGCGGCGCCTGTTTCTTCCGTGAAGTGAGACGATTTGCAACCTGGGGACTGTCGGGCGACGAGAGCTGCTAAGTATCGTAGGTGCACGGACAAGGCGAGTGGTTTTCCGCGCCGCCGGGATGGCGGCCGCTTCGTGGGACGAACGTACCGACCTTGTACTTTCGGACTTCGCTCCTATGGAACAAAATCCGATTACGCCGGCCACGACAGGACGATTGCCTCGGGACATGACTGCTGCTCGACTGCCCCATAGTAAGCGAATGTATGCTTAGCATCATACATCTTCAAGACCCAATCATTCATTCAAGAGAAGATTATCTCACCGACTGGCGAGGAGCGACGTCGACGACGTATCACCCTCGTTTTGGGCGATGAACTGTCGACGGGGTTAAACCAAGAATCACGGCGGTCTCACATAGGATTGTTAACGCCATCAAAAGAGCCGGACGCCGGACATGAGGTGTTCTTGCCGACAGGCCAAGGGGTCGCCCGGAAGTTTACCGGCATGCGAAAAGTCGAAGATTTTTATCTGGTGTAACACGCAAACCCGTGTTAAAGGGACCATGAAATGATTTTTTAACTTCTTCTTCTTAGCTTTAATCCTCAACTCAAAATTTGAACAGTGGAATCACGCGGTCGTGACATGCTAGGGCACCGGTGCGATGACCCTAAGCTTCCACCGTGTTTTTTAAGCACACCATAGAACTTGGCATTCGCAAGTGTGACACGTTCCATCAGTCCACTCATTGGCCACGAATGCGAATTCAAATATTCGTCGACGAATTGATTGTTGACGAGCGCATACGTCCGAGTGACGCAGTTTCCAGTCAAATGCGTGAGCTGGGGTCGGCTGACGTCATTTTGGCTTTTGTAGGCATTGCAAAGAGGATATTTAGAACCATACACACATGATGATAACATCATAGCACACGGACATTACTGAGCACAAAACGGGCCCAGCTACAGAAAATAAATATTACACTCGTAAAAAATAATTATGTCTGTAACTTGTTAATTACAAAGACGAACACACCTCTGAGCATATAAGTTTAATAGTATGTGTTGATGCAGTGTTATAGAGCAGGCCATTTCATATACGTCATTTAAGCAAATGCCAGCTTGTCACTTGAAAAAAAAAACCAAAAAGCTCTGCGATCAAATGCAATGCTATTGCAACGAAAGCACGTTTATCAGTCATCTGGGGCACCGGCCATCCTCCAGGGGTGTAGACCTGTAACCAAGCAATCCCAGCCAGAAGTCTTCATTAGCTTCAGCAGTTTTCCGTAGTATTCGTTTTACCACTTGCACACCCTTTTCTGCAAGTCCGTTGGAACGTGGGAAATGCGGACTGGACGTGGTGTGCTTAAAATCATACTTCAAAGCGAAACTCTGGAACTGACGTGACGAGAACTGTGGACCGTTGTCGCTGCACACCTCTAGGGGTATTCCGTGTCTAGCAAACATGCTGCTTAATGACAAAATAACCGTTTCTGATGTTGCCTCTCTGAGCCTCTCTACCTCTGGGAAGTTGGAAAAGGCATCATAAGCAACCAGGTACGTGTTCCCCGCCTGCTCAAAGAGGTCTACACCAACACGCGTCCATGGTAAGCCTGGCACCTCACGCATCATTAGTGGCTCGTTAGGTTGCTTGTACGCAAACTGTTGACAGATTGAGCACCGGTGAATCATTCTCGTGATATCTTCGTTAATGCCGGGCCAGAAAACTAGCTGTCTTGCTCGTGCTTTACACTTATTGATACCAAGATGGCCATCGTGTATCCTCTCAAGTATTCGCTGGCGCATGGTCTCTGGGATGACCACCTTTACGCCCTTAAACAAAACTCCAGATACTTCTGTTAATTCCCCGGTGAAAGGTTTGTACTGTCCATGAATAGGGAGGTTTGCTCGGAGACAGTTAATTACGTCCGTGAGGACAGTGTCCCGAGCAGTTTCACGCACGAGCTGAATCTTAGTTGCTTCGCTTACTAGGCTGTGCTGAATTTCCAATGCATGCACCTCAACATCGGTTAGTTCTGTGCCGCTTGGCTGCTCCGAGGGAAGTGCTCTCGAAAGGACGTCTGGAACCACCAACTCTCTGCCAGGGACGTACGTCAGCTGGAACTCATACTTCATGAGCCTCAAGAAGAAACGCTGCAAGCGCGGTGGCATATCTCCTACACTTTTTTGTGCAATCGCAAGCAGAGGTTTATGGTCAGTTTCCGCTATAACTCGCCGTCCGTACACAAAGTGGTGAAATTTTTCAAGACCATACGTGATTCCAAGAGCCTCTTTTTCAATTTGCGAATAGCGTGTTTCCGCACTAGACAAGACTCTGGAAGCATAGGCCACTGGTTTCCATCCCTCAACATGTCGTTGTAAGAGCGCCGCGCCTATCCCATATTTTGAAGCATCCGAAGATACTTTCGTGGGTTTTTCCGGATCAAAGAGTGCGAGCACTGGGGTTGTAGATATGAAATTTTTCAAACGTTCCCATTCTATTCGGTGTGCGTCAGACCACTCGAACACTGAGCTGTCCTTGATAACTCCGCGCATTAACGTTGTCCTCGAGGACAAGTTAGGCAAAAATTTACCAAAGTAGTTTATAAACCCCAATAATCGTTGTACTTCTTTCTTGCTTTCTGGTTGTGGAAAATTGTGAATGCTCTTAACGAGAGCTGGGCTTGGGGAGATACCATTTTCATTAATAACGTCCCCCAAGAACTCAATTTCCTTGCGGGCCAGTTTGCACTTGCTCATGTTGAACGTGAGACCCTCTTGACTGGCTCTCTGCAGTACAGCGCGTAATCTGTCGTTGTGCTCGGCCTGTGTTCTACCCCACACCAGAATATCATCGATGTATACACGAACTCCGGGTAAACCCTCAAGCATTTGAGACATGGTCTTCTGAAATACTTCCGGTGCAGAAGCTATTCCAAATGGTAGCCGGAGGTACTGGTATCTTCCAAATGGAGTAGCAAATGTGCAGATTCTCGTGGTCTCATCATCTAACGGTATTTGGTGAAACCCGGAATTTGCATCAAGGGTTGAAAACCATCGTGCATCAGAGAGCTCTGCCTCAATGTCTTCCCTTTTGGGAAGTTGGTAATGCTCTCGCTTCACCCACTCGTTTATGTTCCGGGGATCCAGACATACCCTGAGCTGTCCGTCCTTTTTTAGCGCAATAACCAAAGGACTCACCCAGTCAGTTGGCTCATCCACTTTCCGGATAACGTTGGCGGCGGTTAAGCGCTGCAGCTCCCTCTCCAGTGGCTGCCGCAAAGCTTGAGGGACTCGCCGGGCTGCTTGCACCGTTGGCCTGGCTCCTTCCTTTAGCACCATGTGGTATGCCTGTTTCACACAACCTAACCCCTGGAACACCTCGGGGAATTCGGAGGTCACTGCGCTCAAGTTGTCGCACGAAACTGCCGAAACACGATTCACGAGTCCAAGGAGTTCACTGGCCTGAAGACCGAGAATGGGAGCCCGCGACTTTTTTACAATGAAGAACTCGATGAGTTCTTTTGTGTTGTTGCAATCCACAGTCAAGGACGCTTTTCCTGCATGTGCGATTATGCCGCCACTGTAACTGCGCAAAATTGCCGTGCTCTTTCGCAAATCCGCACTCCTGCCTGCTCGCTTCCACCACGACAGTGGCAACAAGTTTGCTTGGGCACCAGTATCAATCTTCAGCATGATATCCTTATCAGCTACCTTCGCCGGTACCAGCCACTCTGCTTGATTACTTGCAGAAGTGCGTGCTCCCACCTCCAGAATTTCAAAGTCACTCCCGGCATCCGTGGCTTGATCGTCGTTTTCGTTAGTTATCGCGTTCACTCGTTGCTTCGGACAGCAAGACGCGAAATGACCTTGGCGATGGCATCTCCTGCATTCTTTTCCTGTTGCTGGACAGCCTGTTCCTCTGTGAATGAAGTTACACTTCCGACAGCGGTCTCGTCTAGGTGGTGCTTCCACTGGCACCGTCGAACGTCTTTTAGTTGTCTGGTGAATACTGAGAACGGACTCTTCTGGCTTGTCCCAAACTTTGTTTTGTTTTTCCGCTATTTCGTTCGCTTTACACATGTCCACTGCTCTGGTAAGCGATAGGTCCTGCTCTCGCAACAGCCTTTGGCGTAGTTTCTTGTTTGATATACCATACACTATTTGATCTCTGATCATTGAGTCTGCCAAACTACCGAATTCGCAGGTCTTAGCCTTCAACAAAAGGTCTCTGTAGAATTGCTCAAACAGCTCACCTTCTGCCTGCTCTCGCATCCTGAATACGTAACGCTCGTACGTTTCATTCTTCTTGGGAGAACAGTAGTTATGAAACTTTTCTACCACGGCCTCGTAGGTTTGCTCCCCCTCGACGTTGAAGGTGTCGTAGACTTCCACGGCCTGCTCTCCGGCAACGTGCAGCAACAACGCGATCTTCTGTCCCTCCTTCCTTTTGGCGGGTGGCTCCGTAGCTGTCATGAAGATTTCGAACCGTTGCTTGAAACGCCTCCAGTTCTCAGCAACGTTGCCTGAAAACTGGAGCGGCTCTGGCGGTTTCAGTCCTTCCATGGCTGAGGCTACTGCAGGGCTTGTGATGACGTTCGAACCACTTCTGACACCATGTATCAGTCAGCGAGGCATCCAGTTCAGCGGGTAGGAAACTAGTCACTTCGTCTTTATTGTCGTCTACCACTCAGTGTGGCGGTGGCGCTAGCATCATGACTGTTACAATCAGAACTGTCAATTCGTAAAATCGTCGATTAGTACAAAAGGTTAAAGATCGCAGGCGCTTCTTCGCTTAAAGTTGCTGTGATTATTCGGTGACCCAGGGCTGAAACAACTTCCCCTAGGCCCAGGGGCGGATTTAGAGGGGGGGGGGGGTCCAGATGTCCTGACCCCCCTCTTGATTTCTGAATGTGTAAAATTTAGGGCTTAAAACGAAGGAGAGGGAGAGGGGGTTCTTAAACAGAAGGTACGCTTACCAACAGCTGACCCCCCCCCCCCCTCAAGAAATTCCTGCATCCGCCCCTGCCTAGGCCCTACACACCACGTATACCTTTCGTTTCGATTCTCAGAAATTCCAACATTCAAAGGAAGCTAGAAAATGGGCAAATGTTATCCTAAAAGCTATATCGTAAAATCGTTGATTACTACAAAACGTAAAGATCTGCAGGAGCTTCCTCGCTAAAAGACTCTGTGATTACGCGGTTACCTGGGGCAGAAACAACTTCCCCAAGGTCCAACATGCGACGCATACATTTTGCATCGATTCTCAGACATTCCAACGTTCAAACAAGGCTAGGAGTATGCGAAAATTGCATGCAAAATGTCTTATCGATCCTTGAACACATACAGGAATCCGAGCACCCCTACGGCGATATGACTGATGCTGTCGCACAGGTGCTAATATCCAGAGTGATCTTGAACAGAAAAGGTATAAAGTCTCATTCTTTCAGATCTTCACGTTATACCTGTGCCAGAGAGCACGAAGAAGTCCGAAATCGTCGGCAAGTAGTGGCACATTACGACTACCGCGCACCGAACAAACTCGTATCCACCAGCTCTGGGCGCTGCCATCTTACCGGTTACATCACGGCTCTAGCGAGATCACGTGACGAGTAGTCACTCGGTTGCTAAGGAAACCGAGCCAGCTCAGCTCGTTGCTATGGTACCGCGTGTGACCAATCACGGTGAGAGGCGGCACAGGGAAAAGCGTGGCGCTACTCTGGCAGCTACGCTGCCATATCGAGTGGCTCTAGGTGTAACAACTTAAAAAAAAAAAAAAAACGAGGACGAAGAAAGAAACGGACACGACAGGACAACAGCTGTACTCGCAACTGAAATGTTTTATTTGTGTGTCGTGTCTGTTTCTTTCTTCGTCCTCGTTTTTTGAAGCTGTTACACCCACCATGTCAAACTTTTACCAACTCGCCCAGTTCAACACCTTGTTACAGTTTATTTATTCCAAATAAAACATTTCAGTTGCGAGTACAGCTGTTGTCCTGTAGTGTCTGTTTCTTTCTTCGTCCTCGTTTTTTTGAAGCTGTTACACCCACCATGTCAAACTTTTACCAACTCGCCCAGTTCAACACCTTGTTACTCCTCCCCTTCCCCGTTACGTGGCATCTGAGAGATTCTCGCCGAATTTGGGCTTAGCCCCCAGTATTGCTATTTTGACGGAGAACGGTCTGTGTAATATTTTTGTCTGCTGCACCACTCAAAAAATTGAACCGATGAGAGGTGAGGCTCGCATGACGTAGTGATGCCATGGCAACGGGCTGTGTCTCTCTGCCACGTGACCACATTCAATTTTAGAGTGACCGCGGCCGATGCCAAGAGCTAAAGTCCCACGACTTATGCAGCCAATCAGCGGCAAGAACGTGCCACGTAACATCGCGTTCCGAGAGTCACTAGGTCACACCGAAGAGTAACACGCCCTCAGTCCTCAGTAAAGCCCCTTGATATGTTTGTTTTGTCTTGCGAGCGGCATCAAATTCACCAGCCCGTGCTACAGTGTACTAGAATACTTGGGTAGTGTTGGGACCGGAGGGGCTCGCCTGAAGCGCGTGGTATTGATCGCGACAGGTGTCGACACCGGCGCGTTATCCGGAAGGTGTGCGCATGCGCGGCTGCACGCGCGAAAATATGAATCTTTGGCGCCGCTTTGGTGGAGTGCACATAGAATTTATGATACAGCTACGACCAGCCAGCGGTCGTTCCGCGGCATCAATTACGCTGCGGCACGATTGTTAGCAACATGGTGCTTCAATGTATTGGACGGTACAAGCTACATTACCCTTCCTTTACATAAAAACATTTGCGACTTTAAAGAAGCGGATTGCAAGTTGTTTCAGCGTAGAATTAGCTGCGACTTTCGGTTTGTCGGATGGTGAGCATTTTAAATGAAATGCCCATTTCCTTGGTCGCAAAGGCCGAACATTAGATATTTGAAAAAGATATCTAAAACTCGGAAGCAGTTTTTTTTCCCTATCTTATTTTATAATGGAACGAAACGGCACATAATAAGGTCCGAAATTGTTTTAGTATGTTTTTAATACCCCAGGTTAACTTCTCTGTCTTCTTTTCTGCCCGTCTTCTCTTTCTTGACCTTAATCAGCTCGCTTCACTAGACACTCATTCTTGTGTTCATTTATGCGACGAACCACCCAAGCGACTGTCGCAAAGGGGTGAGAATCTTTTATTTCTTCATGGCTGCCACGACCATCCGAGGACCACCCGACGTTCACTTGTAAGAAATGGCTTATAGGCCGTGACAATTTTTATCACGCGTTTTAACATTGAACTTAAGCCCAAAACTGAGACAACGTGGGCTGAACAAGTAATGCTTTATAAGATTCAAAGAAGAAAACAAGCAACTATTTCACATCATTTAGACCAGGAAACAACAGCACACGTAATTAAGGCAAGGTAAAAGTTGTAATAGTTTACAGCACGGCATTGAAATACATGGTTACAATGTGCAGCACATACATGGCCCTGAAGGTATACTTGGCATACCACATCAGGTAAGTTGTCGAAACAAATGAACACCGCCCTTTCGATGCTGATCTTGTTAGACTTCGGCTCAAGAGCAGCCTCCAAATAAGCAACACCATCGAAGTTGCTGAACTTGTGAACAGCCCAGTAGAGAGTTGGCATAGTCAGGGAGCCAATCGCTGCCTTGTGGGATCACGGCAGGAACTTCGCTGTTCACCACTGGTTACAACAGGTCTGTTTCCCGAGCAAGCCCCGAACGCTTTGCAACGATGGGCTCTGGTGAACTTGCCTTCCACTTCCTTTCCTCTCGTCCTGCGGGGAAGTCATCACTCAGGTCCTGGGGTACACTTGGCAGCAGAGTCGGTACCGCGTCTGGCGTAAGCGCTGGGTGTCCACGAGGGATCCTCACTTCCTTTCCGCCGATGATGTGGACGTAGTCTCGAAGGATGAAGCGGGGCTCGAAGTGCAGCTCGCAGACAGCGCTTGTTTCTTCAAGACGCTTGTCCGATCGCTGCAGATTCTTCTCACAAAGATCTCTTTTGCCTCTGTCTTTTGGAACGCCGAAAAGGGACGCCGTTTTCACTCGGATGAGGCCTGTTTTGCAACCAGCTGCAGAGCAAGAGTTCTGTCGTTGTTTCGCCGGCGGCATTTCGGCACTACCCTTACGCGTTCACCATCCGCAAAATCAGAACACAAGATTCAAAGCATATTACGATCGAACACACGGAACTATGAAATCGTGGTCCCGACACGCGCACCGCTCGAAGAGAAAAACATGTATACTCTGTTTCACCTTGTGTCGCACCGCGGGAAAGGCTACAAGCGCGAGCTCCTTGCTCTAGAGTACATCTCGGCGGCACAAGCTCTCGTGCACCAAGGACAGCTGCCAACGCTATGAGCTCGCGCTTCTAGCCTTCGCTGCGGTTCAACATAAGGTGAAACGGAGTGTATAAAATCGTGCTACCGACACGTGCACCGCTCAAAGTGAAAAAAAAAAAAAAGGCGGGCTGCGCGATTTTTTCCGGATAATTGGGTTGGGTTGTGGGGATATTTATACAGCGTGTATTTGGTCAGCCATTTTAAAGTTGCGACGAGTCACTCGCTGTAGATGAGCAATTTAGCCAGTGCGGTACAGCCGCTAGCCTGGGGTCTTTAACGTGCACCACGCAGTAGTGATACACGACCGCACGCCGGTACGATGCTCATCCAGATCGAAACGGGCAGGGTGGGGCTTGAGCCCAGGATCCCTGGGTTCTGCAGCGCGAGCTTTCGCTCCACGCGCGTCGAGCTGGGTGTGCGCTTTAGCCCACTCGGCCACCGATCCCCCCTTTCCGGATAACTCGACTACAGCGCCGCCACGAACTGTCAATACACGCGCCCTCACGAGCTCCCGTTGCCGAGCCGCTCCGGTCCCAACACTACCCAAGTATTCTAGTACACTGTACCCGCTGCCTCGTGCGACTACAGTGGAAGCAAATGGCGACAAAGCACTATACTTCGTCTCACCTTAGTATGGACTATTGTTAGCCGCGCGTGCTAAAAGCGCGAGCTAGTCGCTTTAAATGAAGCCGCGGCGGCTGCACGAGCACTCGTGCAGCAAGTGCTCTAGTCAAGGCAGTCAAGGCTGGCCGCTCGCGCTAGCACTAGCCTTCGCGGTTAGTCCATGCTAGGGTGAGACGAAGTATAAACTGAGCGACCCCTGAAAGGAAAGTGCGGTGCGGCTATCGCTCGTGATCTCGTGGTACGTGCCTCTCGCGTTCGCCAATTGGGGAGGAGATCGAACAGTCACGCCTCTGGCGGCATGCGTCTGCTGGGCGGGCAACAAACCGAATTTTCTTGTTTGTTGTTGATCAGAGAAATCGAAGATGACGATTCAAAGGCAGCTCCTCGTGCGTCCAAAGCACTGGTCAAAGCGAAGCGATCGTGCCCAGACCGTGCTCGGCCAGGTTCCATTTCTTTGTTTTGCTGTGTTAGTAAACATCGGGCTGTGTGGACAACAAGCTCGATAAAGCGCCCCCTATAGTTGGATCTCCTGCCCAATAGCGGTTGTCGATACCTGTTGTTGGTTGTCGGCGCGGGACTCTAGCTCACAGCGCTAGTTTGGCTTCCCTGGCTTTTGTCCGCTGCACCAGTCAAAAAATTGAACCGATGAGAGGCGACGCTCGTATGACGGAGTAATGCCATGGCAACGTGCTGCGTCTCTCTGCCGCGTGCCGTGCTTTCACTTTCAATTTTAGAGTGACTGCGGCCGATGCCGCGAGCTAAGGTCCCACGACTCATGCAGCCAATCTAGCGGTAAGAACGTGCCACGTAACCTCTAGCTCCGAGAGACCCTAGGTCACACCGAAGAGTAACACGCCCTCAGTAAAGCCCCTTGGTATGTTTTGTCTTGCGAGCGGCATCAAATCATCAATATGCCAATTCACCAGCTCGTGCCTCGTGCGACACGTGGAAGCAAATGGCGACTCAGCACTAAAATGAGCCGCTATGGAGCGCATGGAGCGGCCCCTGAAAAGAAACTGCGGTGCGGCTCTCGCTCGTAATACCGTGGTACGTGCCTCTCGCGTTCGCGAATAGTGGTTGTCGGTGCCTGTTGTCGGTTGTCGTTGCGGGAAAACAAGCGCAGTTGCGTGTCTCAACGTGATAGCTCAGCCATATTACATTTAATTATCTATCTTTGTAGAAATGCCATGTTTTTAACGGTCGGTACGTGCGTAAACCATGCCGGGCGTTCATGATTCCCAATCGTGAATGTGGTCACCCAAATCAGCTCTTTGATTCTCCGGCGTCGCGTAGATCAAAAAGCAAGAACACGCAAGTTCGGCCAAGTTAGCGCTATACATGGATTGCACGTAACGTCCTTGCACCATGCGGTGTGCATTCTAATTCTTTCTGCAAAAAACAAAAAGTAAAAAAAGCGATAGTACGCGGTTTAAGTTTGAATAGAAACAAGCTCAGCACGTTGCAGTTGCACGTTGCACGCGAACAATAAACGTGAAACCAACATAATTTAAAAAAAAGTCGAAAGGAAACTATTGTTAGCGTTTTGACAAAACGCTAAATGTGGTTCACTGTTTTTTTGTTTTAAGTTCTATCAGCACTGGTTTGCATTCTAAAATATGCTTCTACACTTTTTCTATGCTTACAAAATCACAGCCAAACTTCTATGATTTTTTATTGTTTCGAAAAGTGATTAAAGCGTCCGTCCCATCACATTTCTACGGCACAAAGAACCATTCCACGTTACACAAGATTTTCCCAAAAGCTAGTACCTTCGCAGAAAATGAAGGGGAAATGAACAATTTTAAAGTTTTCAAACCAAACTTGTATGACTCTAGATGAACTTAATACAAAAAACACTGTGTAAATTGCAAAAAAAAATATTTTAATTCATAACAGAATATCACATACTTATTGAAAAAAAAAAACTCCCCTGAAGAGAATATGTGCCTATGGAAGGAAAATACACCATGCATATGTTTAAGCTTAAAAAATAAAACATTATGCGCCCTCAAAAAGTATCAGCAACTGCAAAAAAAAAAAGAAGCGTTTGTTAATACAAGTTGCGCCGTGAAAGTCGCATGATGAATTGTATGCCCAGTCATTACAACATAAGCACTCTACTACCAAGTAACTGGATAGCAAATTAGATTAAAAAACAAAAACAATCTTGGGTAGCGGGGTCGGTTCGGGAGATATGACCACTTCAGCGATATAAAAATAAACCAAAATGAAAGCTCTAATATCACGCGGTTAACACAAATGAGCCAGTGGAAGCCCGCTATGATCGCGGATTTTCCAGTAAAACTAATAACGCTGAGTTGCCTTCTAGCTTCAAAGATTGTCGGCAGAGCGTCGGGTTCAGGTGAGCTTTCTTCAGACCCCAACCCATGGGTACGTTGCTTTCATGGGGAATGACCTGAGCTAGCTCGTTATTCATTTCACGAGGAACCAGCTGAACACTAGCACAAGGCAGCCGCAGTTCGACGACGGCTCGAAAAGACAGTAGGAGGACAAGTTACGAGGGAAGCGCAACCAGCCGCGGTGGGTCCCTCAGCCGGTCCTTTCGTGACGTCGGCTGACAGGTTCCCTTCGCTCTTCCCTTACCCTCTCCTCGGAAGGGCGTGGCTTCAGAGCTACTTTGAAGGCGCTTTTCCGATTAATCCGTGCATAAAATGACCGAACGAATATTATATTCCTGATGGCTGGGGGCTAGTTATGAAAGGCATACTTCAACGAAATTTGAAATATACCCGTCGTGTTCAAAAATAGGTTGAATATGATCCACAATATCCGTAAATGACAATCGCACGTTTGTATTTTGATCCTGGTGGCTGTATTTTTCGTTATAAACGGCCCACTCTGGCAAGCGCTCGGAGAACAGCCAGCGGAGAGCATGTGACATCCAACGCAATCGTGACGTAGTTCGTCTCGGGACGAGCAAAGCTACGGCAAGGCTGACGTCGAGAGGATGGCCTAATCGTTCCAGCCACCGAAGCTGCTTTTGTACGAATTTTGAGTGACGGGTTAATCTGCTATTATCTTGTAGGGGGACAATAGCTACTTCTGGGACACACGAAAAGGGGTTCTCAGGGAGAGGGGAGTTCATCCTTCTCCTCTTTTCTCGTCGTGGCCGGAGGCGAGACCGTCTCTAGCTGTCAAGGTTCCTAGACGGGCATTACAAACGAGGCGTTAGCAACATCCACCAGGCGCTCTTTGCTAATCGTTTAATTCGTTTTAAAATTTCTTTTCGTCACTTTTCTAACAAGATATTGGTGTGTTCGATGTGATACTGTTCCTTTTAACACATATAAACAAAAAAAAATGAGCGCCGAAATTTCGTTGTAGTATCCTTTAAGACTCGGGTGTTTTTTCCCTTGTTTAAAACCGCTTCAGCTTCCACTTAGGCATGCCCAGTAGCTCTCATCAGTGGAATATCACACGTCGTGCAAGCAGGACGTCTGATATTCCACAACTCAATGACTCGACATTTCTTTTCCTGGGCGGTTAGCGCTGGAGTGCTGTAGCTTTATCGAAATCTCAAACCAGACTCATAAAAAAAAGAAAAAAACCTCCAAAATTTCTCACGCACTTTTTTTTTTTTGGGCGCAGGCAGAAAAGTTTCTGCACACCACAGTCCGAGAGAACATCCGCCAGCGGGCCAATCACGAACTCTCCAAAATCTTCGTGGGGCGATCGCAGAGCCTCGTCGACGGCCTCATCGCGCTGATCGGCGAACAGATCCGTACCAAGGGCGCCGACCCGCTTGATCTACCGGTCCAGGACTACAAGGCGAACGAATATGTCAGATTTCTACTGGTGAATGGCAAACTGCACGGTCTCTCAACCGTGCGACGCTCCGGAGTGCTGTTGGCCTACTACATAAAGCGTAAGGTCTTCATTGTTGCCGACATAGAGTTCAGAAAAATCTCCCTAGATGGCATGTTGCGGTGGCGTATCCTAGGCACGGAATCCTCGGCACTGGTATGGTTGACCATTAACAGTCTTGCACTCCATCTGAAGCTGGCTCTACCCGTCGGGGACAACGCGACGGTGGTGGGACCGCTCCATCTGGAAGAGTTGGAGTACGTGGACGTTGGCGAGGTCTGGTTTAAACTTCGCGGTGGAAACAGACCCCTAGATTATCTGTGGGAAGGGGTCGCAAATTATGTGTACCTCAATTTCGCAAAGCGGGAGCTTGTTAGTATCGCGCTGAGTCACGTCAAAGACGCGGTCCGGCGTGAGCTCGCTACTTTGTCGTTGTCCAAATTCGTGTAGAAGATACCGTTTTACAATAGCCATGTATTCTTGCTAAGTCTCGAGTTAAAAAAAAAAGCCAAATATATGACAAATGTAACAGGATATAACAAGGTCATTATGGTCTTATGCGCGCTTCACTGTGTCTGTATTTACAGTATCTGTGCACGTGACAACTGTATGTGGTGCTCGTGGCTTGAAAAATAAAGTGTTTGCTCGAGAAACAAATATCTCCAGGGTGCTGCTCTAGAGTGCTAGGGTGTTCGGCAGCACCTCAAGAGCGTTGCTGTAACACCTTTAGGGTGTTAGCCCTGGGTCAAGCTCAGGTATGTTCAAATGGGGCGTTGGAGGTCCCCAGAGTTGCAACTATATAAACGACTTACTGTTTAATGTTGTTATCGTGTAATCCGTAACGTAGAAACAAAAACGTCCGTTTTTGGCGGAAAGAGGGCAGCGACACCACGGACGGGTCGAGGGTCTGCTAGCCGTCTTCTCCGTTGTTCATGCCTCCGGCCGTAAGGTTTGAATCTGATTCTTAGAGGGCCGAGGCCCTAGTTTTGGCCTTTCCGGTGTTTGACCCTTAGCGACGTGTTTGCCTGCGGGCATTTAACTTTTTCCCTGGCTGGCGTCTGTGCACGTGCCGTGTTGTGCGGTGTCGACCCGCCGAGCAACTAGTCAACGGCGTCTCATTCCCTTCACGGGCACACCAAACTGCAGGTAGGCTTGACAACAGTCAACTTCCTGTGGCTATGCGGTCAAAGTTATATGGTTGCACGTGCGCGTCTTGAGCGCCCATCAAAGCTGTGCACGCGGACTCTGCACATCCTCTGAAATAGCTCCCCGTGAGTATGTAGACCTTTCTCACATAACCTCATACCAGCGCTTAACTGACGTATCCTCGTCCCCGTGTATTTCTGGATTGCCCGCTGACACAGGGTGTGCAACCGCCGTGGATGATGGGCGAAAAGGCTTAAAAACGGAAAATGAAAAATCCGTTTTTATGAGAAATTTCTTGTCATGTAAATATATAAGAACCAGATAAGAAACTTATAAGAAACTTCTCACAAGTTTCTTAAATACTTCTTATATAACTTATAATTTTTATATAGTTCTTATATGGTTCCCATATGTTCTTATATATCTTGTATGATTCATATGTTTATTGGTCACAGAAATTTCTCATACAAATGAGATTTTTCAATAGGGTCCTGCATGAGTTAGTTCAGAGTGGTTCTCAGTGGGACCACCTATAGGTGGTGGTCCCACTGCGACCGTGGGAAAAATAACAACGCCACTACTCCAGGCTTGTGCCTATCTCAAATACTCTACTCAAGATACTGCATTTCAAATACTTTTTGAAGTATCTTGGTATCTTGCAAATACTTTTGATCGAGAGTATCTGATACTCTATTTTAATTACAATTTTGAGTATCTTGTACCCATTATCTTAAATACATTTCTGACGTTCCGCTATTTTCCCAGTTTTCCGGTATGAAATGGCGTGGGCGTGGCACGAGCAACCGTGATCATTCTTTCCAGCAACAAAATCCTGTTGCTAGCTCCGATTAGCTACCGTGACATCCACTGAGCTCGTGCAAACATCGCTTTTTTTGCCGATTGTGACTCATATTTCAGCCCAAAGTTCATACAATGAAGGTTTCTCCCTCGCCTTCCCAAAGGCGTCTTTTGTTTCCATAGAGTTTCCTCCCCAAAAAATCTCAAACAAAAGGTGTGGTTTTACGGAAGTAACGATGCCACCCTAGGCGGGCGCAACGCAGACCGGGAAACGACCTACGACAACAATGCAGACTTCAGTGTCAAGAAAATAACAAATAGAAGAAAATGAGAAGGGGACACACACACACACACACAAAAAAGACATTATTGTTTTGCATTTTGTATATTTGACCCTGCTAGGGTAAAATATTGAGGTTTGTTTTTTCTGTTCTTTTGCGTCGACAGTCCGGCACTAATTGCTCTCGCGAACACTGCCTGTAAGCGAGCATTGATAAGCAGAGAACAGGACAGGAAATGAACTACGAGCTGGATGACCTCTCAAAATGCCAACAAAACGTCCCCTAACGTTGAGTGCCTTTCTGAACGCAACCTACTTGAAAGAAGGTGCGACCACTGCCCTGGCTATTATGTGGGTTCTCTTTGTTATCCATTCACTCATATCCGTATCCCAAGTTCGTTTATAGTGAACTCCCCATATAGGGAATATGGATTCTAAGATGGGGAACCAGTTCCAGCATTCCCGCTAGAACAACCTCCCCTACTTCTCTCACGTCACCTCTCTCTCTCTCTCTCTAAGGTGCGCCGCAGGACGTGATATTCAGCGATGTCACTATTGGCGAGGCGCTCTGACCCGTTTGTCACCCCCACACCTCGGTGTTTACCCAACACAAGGCCTGTGCGCATGCCCACAGGCCTTGTGGGCATGTTCATGTCATCTTTTTTAAGAGAGCGTGGGGCACAGTGTAATGTAAAAATACCAACAATTAGCGATGTGACGTTAAGTGTCGGATCTCTCCGAAAGTGGTCGTCAGAGGATGCGAGCTTGACCCACTTGGGCTTTTGTGCTGAGTAGAGTGCCTTCATGTGCGCTTCGCATAGAGTGATGCCAACTGCCTGTTTCCCTTTCCCAGACCCTCTTCCACCGCCATTTTGTTCCTCATTGTTTCCCCGTGCGCCGGAAAGTGGCCTTTGTGTCCATCGGTCCTCCGATCCGAGGGGGGAAATGCTAATCCTCCCTCCGTGGGTTCCACAACGCTGCTCCAAACTTGTGAGATAAGGTGCTTGTTTCCGGGAGGGTTATAAGCCCCACGGATTATCGCCGAGAACCAAAATGGCGCTGGTTTGTCGGCGAGTGGTATTACAAAGGGTGGCATCACCCTAGCAAAGCGCACATGAAGGCTCCCTAGTGCTGAGCTGTGCACAGTGCATGCTGCATTGTTCATGCAGGCCGGAGTGGTGACAAAAGAGCCCTTCCGCCGAACGCTGAGGCAGCGTTCGGTTAAGTCAGCCAAGCGCTGAGTCATTGTATTTGTCGTCCCCATCCATGTAGTTCTAAAGTAAACCGCTTGGGGCGCCACGGTCTGATCTCCTCGCCAATAGCTAAAGGGACCTCTTTCTTGTTGTCCGAGAAATGTTTTGTAACATCTATCGGTGATATTGCCACACGCGCGTTGCCCAGCGAGTTCGTTGCCGAATGGTTACCGCGCGGCTCTCGCGCGGAGGCTCCAAGTTCGATACCAGGGAGCGGACTCCTCTTTTATTTATTATTTCAACTTGACATTCTCGAAAGTTCGAGAAGCTTGTCGTCTGATCGAGTTACGGATGTTCTAAGCGCCGAACTTTCTACGCCGAATGTTGCAGAAACCCACGTGGGTACGAAAGGTGCTCCGAGTGGTGGTCCGGAGTCAGTCTCGCCCACGGTGGTCTCGCCCCAGCGCTCGATCCTGCTCTTTCGCCGACATCGACGCCTGCGACGCTAGCCTCTTTTGTTTTGGGCACAAGTTCGCCCCATTAAACGTTTAGTTTCTTTAGTTCTTCGCCGCCTTATTTATCATTTATCATTCGTGACAATATCCTGCTCCTTATAGTTGAGCTGCATAAAATAGCCCTAAAATACTTTTTCTTTCTTTTTTTTCGTTTTGTGTTGTTGCGTGATAATAAACCATTGTTGTAAACCAGATTTGCGCAGCTGTCTAATTGTCGTTGTCACTAACGTCGATACAAGTTACGCAATGCGCAAGTATCTTCAAAAGTAATTGAATTACATTTCTAAGTATTTGTACTCTACTCAAGATACTTTACAGTGAAAGTAACTTGAGTAGTATTTTAGATACTTTATGAAGCAGGTATTTAGTAACTTAAATACTTTTATCGAGCATTTTGTCCAACACTGCAATGAACCAACTGACCCATATCTCCTTTATTTATTTTAGAGAAGAGTCTTGGTGCATTGCTTGGGAAGTGACTAAACCGCGAGCGGTCAAACACGCAATCCCCAACAGGTCGGAGAAACATTAGCTTTGGCCTCGGCCGCTTCAATGGTAAATAACATGAAAATAATAAAATCCATCAAGCTTGCCCTTTGCGTTTTCTTTAATTTCAAAAATGAACCCAAAATGTATATGTTTTTGTAAAAATTAAAATATTGACCCCAAATGATGCTTGAATTGAGACGAAAACATCCAGATTCTTTTTACACTTCGATAGCAGTATGGTATACGCATGCGCAAAGACGCCGCAAAGTATCGGGTAAAATATCGGGGATATCGGAATCATCTACTCAAACTGCCTAACTTGATTAGTCCGCACCTCAAGTGTAATATTACAGGACTTACCTAGCTTTTATGAACTTCGAAACAGAGGTTGAAAACTTTGAAAAATCTCTCCGACTATCCTCCCACTCCACTCAAAAACAAAAATTATTTATAAAATCCATGAGCACTAAAATTAGTAAAAACGTTAAAAAAATGAAACCTTTGATAATCCGGGACATTTTACTAAGCGACTTTAAGGGGTGGTGCACGAAAGCACCCGATGTCAAAAGCCCCGTATCAAATGCCCCGCGGCAAGTGCCCCGGCCTTTCTGCCCCGCTTTCAAAGGCCCCAGTTTCAGAAGTCCATGATGTGAATCCCCAATGTCAGGTGGCCGGGTCCTCATCACGAGGGTAGAGCAGTCTGTTTTTAACTAAGAGACAGTAAGTGTGCACGGCGAGCTTGTGTAACAATCATGACTCAAGTAAGAAATGATTGGATAAAGCTTTCAGCTCTTCAGGCGTACGCTATACACATTCACATCTTGTGACGTTACAAGTGAGAACAAAAAAAAAAAATCTGTCACTGGCAAAACATTTAAAGTTACAGTTTTTATGAATAAGCACTGAACCAAAGCATTTGTCGACTCTAAAGCACACGCGGATTCACAGTTCCGACGGTTCTGTCAAAACGGTTAACCCGCAGCTCATGGCGCCATACTCATTAGGTATACAGCACAAAACACCAGTTCTATTATTGCGTCGTTCTAAAAAAATGGTATCCATCTAGGTAGATGAAGTCTATAATTCTACGTCTAAGTATACCTGTATGACAGCGGAGTGTATCGCTGGTTATGCAGATTTATGCAATTGACCACTTGTACGTCACTCAAAGTCTTTTTGTGGTTCAAGTTAACCTTATTTGTTGTTGGTGTTAAGAGCCATTTGTAGGCCCTCAACGGGTCAGGTAAAGACATAGAACAATGGAAGAGCGAAGAGGGTGCAGTGAGGACGGGGCTTTTGGCCCGGGAGGGGGGGGGATTCGGGACGGTATAAGTGAACGCGAGGCTTTCGAAACGTGGAGCTAATAACGCGGGGCTTTTGCGAAGGCATCTCTGCAGGCGCGGCAGTCGTGTTACAAACACTTTAAGAACCCGAAACGTTTCATGAAAGATACGCTTTAGCAACCCGGAACTTTTTACGAAAGATAAACCCTAGTTACCCAGAAGGTTTGTCCGAGGTCCAAGTTTCACAACCCGGAACTTGAAGACATATCGCCGTACCCTTACGTAGCCGAGTTAGCAACGCGTTTGGTTCACATGCTGGTGGCTCGGGTCCGATTCCCGGCACCAGACTTGTACGTAATCCGTTGCAAGTAACGAAATTGCAATCCCTCACATTTATCAGCAATTTAGTAACAAAATAATTACATAATTGATAGAGTAATTGTAAAGTAATTCCCTTACATATTTATGTAGCGAATTCGTTGTAATTCCTTACATTTTTTTGCTCACACCCCCAAAAAAAAAAAAAAATTGAGAAAACCGTGAGTGCGCAGGCGAGCTGGTGGATGAGCGGGAAGAGAAAAGTTTGTTTTTATTTTGGTAAAGTCGAGCGCAGTCACACTGTCACGCGCTCGACAATGGAAAATATCAGTCTAGCGAGTCTTCTTCTAAATCACTTGAGTGAAAGGTGCCTCCTCATCGGTGATAAAATGCTGATGTTCCATAGATTGAGCAGATGGCTCTTGATCCTAATCAGCGCGCCGTTTTCTCGAGGAATGTCGCTTGTTCGGGCAAGGCTTGAACCCGAGTCATGGGGTATTGCGGTTGGTACTACCACAAGCTGGGGAGTGCGTAGACTTGTTGAGAAGGTATGTTCATGCGGTACAGGGCCAGCGGGGCTGATGACAGATGCCATCGCCACAGCGGCCGGTAGTGGTAGAGCTATTAGCGGTCACTAATGGATTGGGCGTAAATACTGAAACACTTGCAGAATGGTAGAACGAACAGGTTACTTCGATCGCACTTCCTCAAACTCAATCAAATGACCCCACCGTCGTCGTCCTCGCTCTTTCAGGAGGCGTAGTGATGACTTGTCATTAGACAGCTCGATTCAACCAGCCAAGTTCCGGCCAAGGTATCTAGCCCACCATAGCACCGTCTAGCCAAGTACCCCCATACCCCCCCCCCCCCCTCCCCGGGACCATTTTGTCGGAGGCCATTTTTTCCGGGACCATTTTGTCCTACACCTGTGAGGGTGTTATTGCCACAAGCATCCTCTTTCGTTGCTGCAAACTTCTTAACTTCTCTTCGAAAATAGAATGCATTTTGTCTGCCTCTTGTCACCTTATTTTGACCTTGTTTTAATAGCTACTTACTTTTTTGTAGTCCATCTTCTAGGGTTGGCCCACTTTATTTGTGAATTCCAGCCAGGTTATCTGCATTTTAGTCACCGTCTTTGTGCGCAAGTTTTTTGCGACCACTTTTTTCCCCCCTGTTTTTACCACAGAAGGACGCATCTTATCTCAAGCAGAGATTTTTACAAATAATACAAGATGGTGGCTGACGTAGACTTGAGATTCTGGGCTTGAGGAGAGGGTGAAACTCCTGAGGGCGGCTTAGCTTTCTGCCTTCTCTGCCAGTGGCATCAGGGGACGTCTATCTGAAGAACAGCGGAGTAAAGTGTTTTGTGCGTTTTTGAACGGCATCAAGAAAGGTTCAAATGAGAAACGTGCGTTCACATTTGCTTCTTTTAACCGACGTTTTAGTTAATTATTGTTACGAGTGTCCTGGTATTTTTATTTTTTATTTCTTACGAAAACAAAAATGCACGCCCAAGTATTTCAACCCAGCAAAAAACCACCCCTTCTGACTGACTTGAACCTAATCGTAAACGGTTTCGACTTTTGAACTTAAATGCACAAAGTGTCGTCAACAAATCGCACGCACTTGAATCTATCCTTCGTATGCATGACCCGCATGTCTGTGTTAAAACCGAAATCTGGCTTATTGATTACATTAGTGACGGAGAAATATTTCCGGATCAGTAGACTGTCTTTCGCAGGAATCGTGATGGAAGGGGTGGTGGGCTGGCTGTTTTACTTAAACCTGGCATTGAAGCGGTTCTGAAAACCCAAATAGAAAATTATGAAATCTTGTTTCTACGCCTTAACTGTTGGGGCAACACTGTTATCCTTGGATCTGTTTATCGACCCCCTCTGCTACTCCTGACTATTTGTGAGATTATTTGACCAATTGTTTAAATTAAGCAGCCATAAAATAATCCTAGTTGGTGACTTTAATATCCCGTCCGTTTACTGGGCGAATATGTGTGGTTCATTTTCTGCAACAGAAATTATTTTTGATATGATGTTCGCCTTTGATCTGACGCAATAAGTTTAGGATCCAACCAGAGTACATGGTACCAGTCACTCCATGTGCGTTGTTCATCTTGTTTTCGCAAACGATTCGCTTACTGATTGCACCATAGTATCTGTTGAACAGGGTATATCTGATCACTATTTGGTCCTCTTGACCTGTTTGCTTGATCGCTTTTCACTTACAAAAAGAGTTATGTATTCACGTTTCAAAGACTTTTCGCGAGTTGACGATACTAGCATTCTCGATTATCTTGACATAAACCTTGATAATTTCACTGATGCAAGTTTTGATGCCGTTTGGCTAAAATTTAAGCACTCATGTGATTACTGCCTTGACAAATTTGCACGTACAAAATACAAGCGTATTAATTGTAATAATCAGTGGATTAATAGAAAACTCGTACATCTCAAACGCAGAATAAAACGACCGAAAAAAGCAAGGCCGATTAACTGTGATGTCACTAATCTGCATAGCGATCTTCGTAGCCTAATTCCTGAGCCTAGGGACAACTACTTCTCCGGTACGCTTCTAAAATATCTTAAACAGGACGACCAAAAGTTTTGGCGCTACTTGACTGAAAAAATAGACCCATTTTAATGAGTATGTTTAGTCGGTGTTCTTCGATAACTGTAACCATGATTATGTCCTTTCTACCGTATCAAACTGTCACTCTGAGTTCATAACTTATTAGGGCATAGTTTCTTTGCTGTTGTCACTGAAAACGAAAACAAGTGCTGGTCCTGATTAGATTCCAAACACGTTTCTACGACGCTACGCTGAGTCGCTAGCTCATTATCTTCTCATTATTTTTCGTACATCATACTCAAACAGCTCGCTGCCAGATGATTGGCGTACCGCCATAGTAGTACCTGTGAATATTTTACTTCATACAAGTGCGGGCTTCTAATGTGTCCAGAGACACCAATGTTTCAGGAAGGTCGTGCAAGGGACAAACACGCCTCGGACGATGTCTGCACACTGTCCTTCGTACGATGTATTATCAGTCCGACCGAGGCTGCATAATGTCTCGCGATTGCAGAAACGCTCATTTCATGATGCATACTGTCATGCTTTCGGCGACGACAGCCAGAAATTGCAGAACACGTTATAGTATTGTGAGAGAAAGGAGGGGGGGACAATGGACCACTTCTGAAAATCCCTTGCATGCAACACTGCGCGCGTTGCATCATGGGACCGGCCCTGGTGAGGACAGCCTCGGTTTCGATTTCGATTGCCCCATTGACGAAGTAAGTGCATCTCGGCACTGGACGAAAATAAAGCCAGCGCTCGCTCGCAATGCACCCACTCATCTTCGTGAGAGCCGCCGTAGAAACACGGATCTCCAGCGGCTGTAAGGAGCTCTCCAGGCTTAGCGGCGAGGTAGGCGGGACGAAAAAAAAAAATAAAACGTTTCAACGTGGAATTTGCGAGAAAATATAGGTGAGACAAAACTATAGAATGTGTCACAATCCTGCATTTTTCGTAAACACCTTCCAGCGGCGTGGAGAGATCAAAACGATGTCTTACCGCATACCAGAAGTGACGACATTCAAGACGGCCGCGCCCTTGTGGAAAAGGTGTGCACACCTTTCTGGCGGCCTGGCTATCGCTTCCAGAGTGCTTAAATTACCCGTGACGCTCCCTGCTCACGGGTAATTTAAGCCCATTGGGGAGAGACTAGAACAGGATGGCCGGCCCGGTACGCGGAGCGCAAGTTCGTCTGCTTGTTGCACAGGGGTTGCGAGGGTGTCAGAACGCCGAGCTCTCAAGCCTCGTTCACGCACTTGCAACCGAGTAGGACGGAGAGAGACAAGACCGGTTTTTAAGCCTCTTACGACATCTTAGGACCAGCTCCGCAGCAGCGCACCCGGTCCTAAGACGTCGCAAGAGGCTTAAAAACCGGTCTTGTCTCTCTCGGTCGTACTCGGTTGCAGATGTGTGAACAAGATTTTATTGGTTGATTGAGAAAAAGAAATATAGTGGGTAGAACTCAAGGCATCAAGCTAGCATTGAGGTCTACCCACTATCCTTCCAATGAAAGCCAATCAGAACTCGGCGTCGTTCTGACATCACCGCAAACCCTGCCCAAGAAGCAGACGACCTGCTCTCCGTATATACTTTGTTATGTGCCTTCTTAGTCCTGTTTACAAGCGCACAAATTCTGGCACGTCAAGAGGCCCTCGCCCCCCCCCCCCCCCCCCCCCAAAAAAAAAAGGTTCATTAGCATTTTAGTTTGTACCAGGCAACACCTAAATTATTACAAATTTAAGGAAAGTCACATATTCGAGAATGAAAGCACCGCGTATTTGGTTGTGGCGAGACGTCATGAAGTGAGATTGGCGAATCGAAACCGAAACTGGCCAAGGGCTACCCTACCCAAGGTGTCTTGCACAGCACTACGCCGCTAGGAACGCTTTGATGCTGCAAGAGGTCAGTTGTCCTCATAGAATGGCAATATAAAAATAAATTTTATATAAAAAAAGAAGGCGACTAACGTTTTGGTTGAAAGACGAGGATGGTAATGACAGGCTAGTTTTCATGATGCTGTAGATTTGGCCGCAGTAGTCCCGAGTGTGAACGTGAATGATAACTTTACAAAAACTACTATCGGGGTAAGTAAAAAGAAAAGTCATAAAGAACAAAAGTGTTTATCGTTGTGCTGTTATCGTACTCAAATTTCGAAAATGTGGGCCTAAGGTGGAAAAAATGAAGCTCGAAACGTTTCATGAAAGAGAAACTTTAGCAACCCGGAACTTTTTATGAAAGATAAACTCTAGCAACCCGAAAGGTTCATTCGAGGTCCAAGTTTCACAACCCGGAACTTTAAACACATTCCCATATCTAGGCGTACCGCAACCTAAGACCGAAGAAGAAGTTAAAAGGACCCATGCGACACTGGCCAAGAAACGAAAGACAAAAATAAATAAATAAAGTGACAGGGTGGGTAATATAAAGCTCTTCACCGTATAGCCCTACCCCAGACAAACCCCAGAGCGAAGTTAAACACGAACCCTATCACATAAACATCCGCTCCGTTGCGCCTCCTTCAAGCACCGAGAGCAGAAGCTTCGACGACTTCACTCGCGTCTCGAGATCGGAGTTCGGCGGCCTCCTCCACAACCCCACCGAACTGGCAGCATCCTCACAGTGCAGCATACAACCCGCCATGGTAGATGCACACGGCAGATTCTGCTTCTTGTTCTTCCTGTTCGTCGTCTTGGCCAAGAGCGATGGCCTGGTGACTCTTGGACGCTTCGTTCAAGACCCGTTACCGGTGGAACCTTTCAACGTCACCACGACGTCGCCACGTCTAAGCGTCTGCTTCTGGAACCTGCGGCTCCACGGACTGGCAAGAACCCTGCTCTGGACAGCCGAGGCTAATCTGATCGAGCCGCTAGTCAAGTTGCCACAGCGACAGATGTGGTCTCTCTTCAGGGAGAGTACAAGCTCGACGGTGGCTCGGCGATTTTATCGTTTATATCGGTGGGGGGTGAGGGACAGTTCTGGATGAACGCGACGAACGTTTCGACTGCTGCAACAGCAACGTTTGAACAAGGACCGAATGGCAGACCGAGGGTTCGTGATGTGGACGTGAGGTTGGAGCTTAGGAACATCAAGTTTCACATGGAGAATCTGATGGGTGGAGGCCGCCTGTCCAGGGTCGGCAACAGCATGCTGAACAAGATCAACGGGACTATATTCAAACTGGTTCAGTATCTGTTTCGATATTTTCTTTTCTTACGTTGTGGCATGTGAGGATTTGTTT
Organism: Ixodes ricinus; assembly: GCA_037355805.1. Classification (NCBI taxonomy): domain Eukaryota; kingdom Metazoa; phylum Arthropoda; class Arachnida; order Ixodida; family Ixodidae; genus Ixodes; species Ixodes ricinus. Next base: position 219,756 of record JAZHYW010003843.1, on the reverse strand, counting down.
GGAAACGATAGTGCCGCCAGAGATATCAAACGGGATATATTTGATTGGTTGAAGCAAGTTTTTACAGTCGGTGAAAAATTAATATCTTAAACAACGGTATGCAAACTATTAGCAGTTAAATGATACGCAGGATTAAGAACGCGACGCGGCAGATACTGAGCTGAGTGCCTAGCATTCCGACGCTTTTCGCCGACGTGACTGTGAGGCTGTTTTTGGAATTCCGAAACCAACACGCATGTCACGTCCCAGTCTGTGCCATTCAAGCTTCTACTTGTAAGGGAACCCGAAACACCTGTTACGCTAAGCGACTCTAGCGACGTTTTAAACATTATTGTTTTGAATGCTACAAAAAAATGTTTATCTATTTTCTTTTTACAGTTTGTACTCATTTTTGTCACTTTTCGTTTTGTTTATTTAGACCATTACAATAATAGCCATCTGCGCGTTGATATCTTTTGCTGCGGAGTTGTGCAACGTGTTTTAAGCATGCTCAGTAGCTCTCATCTGTAGAATATCAGACGCAGCGCTTACGTCCAGACTCCACAGCACCATGAGTCGGCATTTCCTGGCATGGGCAATAAACACCGAAGAGCTGTAGCTCGTTCGAAGTTTAAAATCATATTAACAAAAGAATTCGAAATCTTTCACTCACTTCTTTCTTTGGCGCAGGCGGAAGAGTCCCTGCACACCACAGTCCGAGAGAACATCCGCCAGCGGATCAATTCCGAACTCTCCAGAATCTCCGTGGAGCGATCGGAGAGCCTCGTCGACGGCCTCATCGCGCTGGTCGGCGAGCAGATCAGGACCATGGGCGCCGACCCGTTCAGGATAGCGGACCAGCACCACTCTTTCAAGCAGGACCTACTGTTTTTCACTGTCCACTGCGAAGCGCACCTAACGAGAGGCCGACTGCACGGCCTCTCAACAGTCCAACGCTCCGGAAACCTGATGGCCTACTACAAGGACCGTACAGTCACCGTACACGCCGACTTGGAGTTCAGACAACTGTCCGGAACTTTCCGGTGGAGGGCGCGGGTCCAAGGCAGCAGATTCTCGGGAAGGGTGTCGTTGACCGTTAGTGGTGTTGCACTCCATCTGAAGCTGACGCTACCCGTCGGGGACAACGTGACGGTGGCGGGGCCGCTCCATCTGGAAGAGTTGGAGTTGACGGACGTTGGTCAGGTCCGGTTGCATCTTCACGGTGCGGACAGCCTAGACTTTCTGTTGGAAGTGCTCACAAATCTGATCATCGATAACATAAAGCAGGACCTTGCACATGGGGTGCTGGAGCTCCTTGAGGACGCGATTCGGCGTAAGATCGCCACTTTGCAGTTGTCCGAGTTCGTGTAGAGAATCCCATATAAATCGTGTTTACAATAGCCAAGTATGTGTAGAGTTTTCTTTTCGTGTCCGTGCACGGCGTTTTAACGTCCTATTAAATTTATGTTTTTATTTCCTACCTTTTTGTGTCGTCACCTCTCTGTTTGACTTCACACCGGGCGTGGACGTGTCGCCTGTCCGAACGCAGCAGTGACGTACACAGGAGGAAAGGGGGGAGGGGGGGGGAGTGGGCTCATCAATATCAATGCGGTGTTGTATTTTATTTTTTAAACAGCGGAGCCAACTTCGTGGAGAAGCTGTAAAAAAAGAAATAAAAAAGGAAGGGAATGCAATATGCCATTTATGACATAGTAGAAATAATAAAAAAGTGTAGTTTTAACGTCTTTCATGTAATATGAGTGGGGAATATTCAATTAACGAATTTATTAATCAATCAGTCTATTAAAGGGTGGCGATCAGTCGGATTAGTTTGTTAATGAACCCTATCTCCAATCAAGATTCAACGCTTTATGAAAGCCATAGATTGTGCTATATAACAAACATATGTAGAACCAAAGCGTTCTACAAACCACAAGCACTGGTTTCGCGAATGCCCCATGTCCCTCTCGCGGAGCCGCCTGTGCTGGTTTGTCGCCACGGAGCGGTCCCCGTGCTCCCCCCGTCTTAATTGTTCCTCGAGGATCCTCGCTCTGGGTGCGTGCCATATGCGCTGTGCCTCGCTGAAGCGCAGCGGGGCCCCTTGATGTTTTGTAGTCCTATTCATTTTGAGAAGAAGCGTCAGTACTGTTCTTGCACCCCGACGAGGGGTTTTTCCTGGAAGCAGTGTCCGACTGACGGTCGACAGTTAGGGCGAAGGTTTTGGGGAGTTTTCGAAGGTCTATGCACGGGTACTTTTCTTAATTGGATTTTGTTATATATGTTGCTTTGTACCTCGTGGCTCCCATTGGTCTAAAAAGAGCGATATCTGATTGGCTCCTCCGATGGCGGGAAAACTCTTCGAAAAAGTGAATATAGGCGCCCAAAGGCGCGGGATTTGCGGTTCAAGGTTCGAGTACGGAAGTTGTCATCGGCAGTTTGAGAACCGCGCGAGATAGGAGCGCGAGTGTGCGACCCGCTGCTTCAGGACGAGAGTTAAGTGCAAGATGTGAGTGTATAAACCATTTTCCATCGTTCCTTTGTTCCGTTGTTTGACTTCCTTGACTTTCTTTGTGAACGGACTTGGAAACCTTGAAATCGACACCAACGAACAAATCACGTGAGATTTTTGTTGGTTAGATCAGATTAAGATGGGGAGTAATTAATGGTGGAGCAGCTTTCCAGTGTTTATCGTCTATCCATCAAGGTGTTCAGCATTTCTACTTATATGCATCATTGTTTTATCAGCCTTGATGGCTGGAGGCTTCATGCATTGGAGTCGTGCTTTAGAAAATATTTGTTTTTATGATTCTTGTTTTCTGCTAACTGTTGATGTGACTGTTGATGTGACTTGTTGATGTGACTTGTAAATCTGTTGATGTGACTTGTAAATAAAAAAGTAAAGTGCAAATGCCTTCCTCGTGAGGAATTTCCGGGGCATCATTTTTATGTGTTATAATCATCCCAAAACCAGTATGACAACTTTATTTTAATTATTTAATAAAAGAATGCATAGTTTATTATAAAAAAAATGAAAATGCTTTTATTTCCTCTTGGACTTTCTTTTCTATTTTTATCTTGTCCCCCTTTACTCTCCTTGGTCCGCCCCCCCCCCCCGAAATATAAATCCTGCGTACGCCACTGGAAACCAGTGTTGTAGGGAACGGCGTTGCTGGAACGCCCGTCCCATGTTGCGTCGGTGGAACTGGAGCGGGAACTCGTTTTATTCTTACGGAAACGAAAAAGCAAACAGCCCTTTTTTTCTTTTTTTTTTTCGTCCAGTAATTTTTTTTTTATTTCTAAAAGGGAAATTCTGAAAAGTATTAAAACAATATCTTAACGAAGAGCGGCATTTCGTTAATTTGTAGTTACTTATTTCGTGAGTTTATTTACTAGGGTGCTCGCTCAGTAACAGTTGATGCAAGTGAGCTGGCGGACAATGATTCTTTTTCAATGCCCGAGACTGCGGCACAAAAAAACAACACACAAAAAAACACTTTTATTCGGAGGGAAAGGCACAGAAAGAGGAATGTTTTAAACTCAGACACATTCTTTGCTTCCATGAATCCTCATACACCCAGAAATCTAAGGCCGACTACAGCCATCACTGAACGTTCACAAGGAGACGTACAGCTACAACAAAAGACCAGGTTAGTACTGCAGACATCGAACGCACCCTTGTATCCCGAATATGTGGCCACTCAAAAAAGTACAAAAAGTACCCCTTATTCTTTTTTCTCTTCTACCCTACCTTCGAAGAGAACTACGAATCCAAAGTTTCCAAAGAAGGACTGGTAGTCTTCAAAACTGACCCTCCAAAAGCCCTACCGTCTTCTCCACTTGCTCGTCTTGCGGACATCAACATCGAGAAGCAACAGTTGTTAAGTTCAAACAAGGCACTTTGTTACATTGACACGTGTGAGGTTGTTGTAAAATGCTTGTGCAATGTGGGGTGACAGTACATCTTGCCCGTATGAAACGCCCACCGCAAACGTGAATACAGTTAAACGCTGAAATTTTAGAAGGTATTCACCTTGCCTCCGCTTGTTCTGGTGTCCTGCTATCCAACCATCACGGCACTCACATTTGCATGTTGCCATTTGACAGGATAAATATATATATTAAAAAAATTGTTTGATCTACTTTAATATGGTAATTAGAAAAATACAAGGGTAATATATATGTAACGATACGTTCCAATTTTTCTAACTCTAATGGGAACGAGTTCCTTTCTCAAATATGCAACTTGTAACGGGAACGCGTTCCAAAAATCGGAAGGAAGAGGAACGAGCTTTCGTTCGTACGTATAGCACATCTTTTCTTATTGACAAAATTTTGTTTTGTAGCAGAATTCTAATTTTATTTCTTTTACGAATTTTCACCCCCATTCCGTGACAGAAAAGAGCCTCCCAATGAGACGTATCTTACCCAAGCATCAGCGAGGAATGCAGGCACTGGTGTTCCACGTGCCGCACGTGCTGGCCTCAGCAGTAGTAACTTTTCTTAAACAAATGCCTAAAACAAACTGCATCTTGCACGCGCGTTCGTCAATGCTTTGGTTATTTACTGCGAATCTTTTATATGGGGAAGGCGTGCGCGCGTGGCGCGTGGAACACCAACCCGCATTCTCCTTGATACTTGGGTAATATAGGGAGTATTCACTGGACGCCATATTTTTGGGTGCTGTTTAGAGTGCATGCTCAGAACGTGCTCACATCGATAGGCTGCTAAGACCGGCACTCTTGGTGGTGCGGAATGCACGTTGCAAAAGAACTGTGGAAGCTCGCCGTCAGCACGCGCTCAGCATTCGCGCACACAGCTATGGCCGCCAGTGAATACTCCCTATAGCAGTAGGTCTATAGACCAATCTCACCAGCCAGTTTAAGTGTACGCCACAGCTGCCGCGATGCATGGAGGGAACTTTCGTCTCTGTGCACGTGCGACAACTCCGCTGGAGCTCTCCGCGTGTAGAGCACGAGACGGCACGAGCCCTCTCGGGCGCTGCCGTCTGCCTCCTGTAAACTAAAGTTATGGGGGCGTTACGCATGCGCACAACGTTTGGTGAGATCGGTCTAACACTCCGAAACTTCCAACAGGTTCTGGGTTCGACTGCCTTCGTAAAATATTTGAAGAGTTAACGAGGACATCGTGCTTACGTTTTTACTCTTTCGGGCGCGTTTAAGCTTACGTTGAAGCAAATTATTTAAATAAGTCGTGAAAAAAAATTTGGGGCTGGGATAAATTATTTTAAATTGAGAATTTACTGATTGCTTATCGTTTAGTGGGCCAAGAGAAAGAAGGTAGAAATTCAAAAGCCAGCTTTTCGGAACGAACATTTGAAAATATAGCAGACCATTTCATTCCTCGTTTCCCTCGAAAGCTCCGCGCCTTTTCACTATGATACACCCGTGGTACCCCAAGCACGTCAGCGGTGCCAAAATGACGTCAGCTGACGCATTGGAGACGAGAACTGCGTCACTCGAATGTATGCGCTCGTCAACAATCAATCCGTCGACGAATATCTGGATTCGCGTTCGTGGCCAATGAGTGCTCTGACGGAACTTATCGTCACTTGCGGATGACAAGTTCTGTGGTGTGCTTAAAAGGCACGGTGGGAACTTGGAGTCATCGCACCTGTGCCCAAGTATGTCACGACGACGTGGTTTCTCAATTCGCCTTTGAGTTGAGGATTCAAGCTAGGGAGGAAGAAGTAGAAAAACCGTTTCATGGCCCCTTTAAATCAGGTACCATTTCTCCAAGCTAGCCCCCCCCCGCCCCCTTCTCCCCCTGTATTTAACTCTTTTAGGTTCCGGTTATCGAAACGCAAGATAGAGCACGGGTAACTCAGAGCCGTATATGGGGTAACTGGGGCTACGAATCGCTCAGCGGATTTACCGCAGTCTTCATAATGCCTCGCAAGAGTCAAGGGGCGGACTGGAGAGGAGATGGGTGAACAGAAGCGCCACCTAGTTTGCGTCAGCATCGTCAGCAGAGCGTCTCGCTGAGGGACTCGCAACGAGCGCGACGCTATAGCACGTGGAGACGCCAAGATCGAAGTCGTCTGCCGCTTTGTGGCGACTCTCGCCGAGCTCCCGCCTGCGTTTGCCGCTTGGCCCCGGGTCGGGGGTCCACTGGCGATGACGTCCCGCGCGGGTCTTGTCTTTAGGGTGGCATTTGCGTGACCGCGCTCCACGTGACAAAGAGACGTTGGAGGAGGCGGGCTCGTTCTTCGCTACGACGGAGGGACGTGCGACGAAACGGGACACCGACGAAAAGATCGTGGGTGTGCGCGGGTTGTCGTGTCGTCGTCGCAATTTAATCGGCGGAATACAGACTTCGTAAAGAGACGAGCCATATGCTATCGCGTTTCGACGTAGAGACCGCAGCGAAGCAAGACAGAAAAACAAGCCCGGTTATTTTTTAAATTTTTTTAAGGTTTTAACTTGCTGATAATTAATTGCCCTCCGGTGATGCGCGAACTTTCAGCCGCTAACACACATGCTCGTACGCACACAAAAAAAAAAAACGGTGTTGATTGCAGACATGATGAGAGAATTATTGGCCTACACGCCTCAAGAATGTTGGAAGCATGTAGGGTTCACACATACCTATGTATACACTTCGGACATCTCTGCGGACTCAGTATTTGTATGACCAATGTGACAGCACCGTCATACAAGGTTAGAAACGAGCAGTGTAGCGCATGCAGATAATACAATAGACAGTGTATGCATGCAGATAATAGAGAGTTTTAGTGAACCGTGTTTGCACATCCGATACGGTATACGATGGGTCCTCCGGTACGAACTGCGTATGCGCTACCGCAGAAGTCTCGCGTAATGGGCACTTTGTACCGGAGCTAGGCCCATCGTCATTATTTTTTTCGACCTCGAAGTAGACAAATATCTTATTCGTTTCAAATAACCTTAGGCTCATCAGCACTAGAGGTGGTAAAGTCGGTAAAAACACTGGGTGTACTTTTCACTGAATCATTATCATGGAATGAGCGCGTTGAATATGTCCGTACAAAAGCTAGTAAATCTATTGGGTCTCCTTTGTAGAAACCGTTATGTCTTTCTAACAAGTGTAAAATTGCTTTTATATTACTCTTTGGGTTTATACTCACTGTGTATATTGTCATTTAGTTTGGGGCCAAACAACAAAGCATAACTTAACAAGACTACTACTAACCCAAAAGAGTGCTATTCGAATTGTTTCAAATGTTTCTTTTTTGCATCCTTCTAAGGAACTCTTTTTCAAGCATCGTGTAATTCCTATTGAACAGCTGCACAGATTTCGCTTGTTGGTGACTTATAATTAGGGTTCAGAGTTTTCGGTTTAAACCGATAAAAACCGATAAAAGTACGCCAAGTCCATTTTCGGAAACTCGCAGTTTTAACCGAAAAATGTCAGTTTTTAGGTTCGGCATTTTCGATTTAAACCGATAAAAAAGAGAAAAGTACGTCGAATCCATTATCTAAAATTCGGTGTGAACCGAATAAGGTCACCTTGACCTTCCAGTCGTACCGCAGAGCCGTGGCGAAAAAGTGGAACGACAGTGTCTATCGAAACGTGTCCGAATGTATGGGGTACGCGGGTGCCATCACGACGTTTTGGCTTAATGTGCGCATCATCGATCGGAACGTGAAGTCAGAAATGACCCATGACTTCGCCATCGTACGAGCGTGTTTTCAAACTTGTTGTAAGGAAGACTGACTTGATGCAAGCTCTGCATGTTGTGTTGTGCTTCAAAACGTCGCGCCGTGTCTCTTTGGCGGTAACCATTGGTTGATTGGCCAATTTTGGCTCAGGCAGCGCTTCATCTCCTCAGCCTGCCAGTGTCCAGTGTTAGCGTTGAGAGGGCACTATCGAAGCTCGAAGGTCATATTAACAGAAAAGAAGGAGTGCGGATCAACGAGGAGAACCTGGGAAAGTACATGTGTGTGCGTACTATAATAAAATCACGTAATCCTTGATGTACAGAAGGTGAAGTTCCACGTTTTTTGGGCATAGGCTTCATATCTGACTTGTTTGTACTTCGTGTTTTTTTTTCCTTGTTTCTTTTACAGTTGCACACATTTGCCCAAATAAAGTGTCAATTTCTTTTTCAATGTATCTGTGCCGTTATTCTTTGAGTGATCACAAATATCAGAGCTACAAGGATCATCTGATCCAGTGTCCGTTGCTGTTTCTTTTATATTCACCGAGAAAGCTGATAAATTTTTGTGGGCATAAATATACGCCGAAAAAAACAAAAATTAAATTTTAAAATAAACACCAGAAAAAAGTACGCCAAATATCGAAAAAAATAGAAACCGAAAACGCGGAACCCTTCTTATAATGTAGCCTTAAAACACAACAATACTTTTTTTTCTTCATTTCTGCATTGTCATGTTTAACTAAGTTAGACCATAAATACGTTACTCGCCATGGCGAGACCTGGAATGTTTTAACACCCCGTACTAATTATGGCTTTACATTATTAAATTATGTGTTGCCATCTTTACTAAATGAACTTGAAGCAAATGAGTGTGTATATTTGAAAAGTCAAATCGAATGTTAACGGACATACTTCTATACAATCCGATTTTCTATATGATACCGTGTAGTGTCACGCGTGTGTTCTGAAATTGTTTCTATCTGAGTGGCATATGTCTCTTAGTTATCCTTCTAAGTATATTGATTGGAGTGGTGTGCTGGTGTATATTTGATTTTTGGGGTCTAGTGTATTTTTATTTTACGCTGTTTTTCCGCCAAGGTGTGTATGGGAACTATAGGGCCTCGTCAAGCTGCAGTAGCAGCTTTTTGCCCTCTTTTCCACCTTTTCTCGATTTCGTAATGAAAAAAGGAAAATAAAAAAAATATTATTATTATTATTATTATTAATTAATATTATTATTATTATTATTATTATTATTATTATTATTATTATTATTATTATTAATATTATTATTATTATTATTATTATTATTATTATTATTATTCATAATGAAGATGTATGCTTATTTTCACTACCAGGCTTCAAAAGCACCTTCTTTACTCGGGACAAGAAGCGCGGTGGCGGTATCGCTGTTTTCTTAAAAGAAAGCTTATTTTTTTCGGAGGTGCCGTTTTCGGTTCGCTCATCGGAATCAATCGCACTACGAATACTCACTTCTGCTTATGACCTCTGTTTACTCGCAGTCTATAGACCGCCATCTGAAAAACTTTCTGACTTCCTTCTCGACCTTCGCGAATACTTGCACACGTTGCCGGATAGCACTTCCATTTGCCTAATAGGAGACTTTAACATCGACCTACTGAAACCATCAAGGGCACAGGTGTGCGAGTACCTTACTATTTTGGCAGATCATGGAATCGAACCTGGAATTCAGGCCACCACAAGGGAGGAATACGTAGGAGACATTCTTGCAATTTCGTCAATTGACCATATAAATTTAAGAGTACCATCAGCAACAACAAAAACAGCAGTTATATCGCAAAAGATTTCGGACCACTACTTTGTGGCTTGTCACCTAGTATTCCCCGGCGACCGGCCTTTAGGAGATCGAAACAAAGAGCGTAGGGTTGAAATAGTTGATCGTCATAGGTTCGACAAATGTATTTCAGCATATGATTGGCATAGTTTTCAAAGATCTACAACACCATCCAACCTCTATCCCCACTTTGTTCAGCTGTTCAAGCAGTTCTCTGAAGCCTCAAAGAAAACAATCGTAATTAAACAAAGAAAATCTAGTATCCGCTGGTTAAATGATGACATTCTCTCTGGTATTAAACTTAAAGAAATAGCCTGGAAACGGTGCCGTCGGTCGCCTCATAACTCGAGCTTATTATCTGAATTCCGAAGAATTAGGAACAAAGTAAGCGCGCTAATTCGCTCGGCAAAGCGACGTTACTTTCAGAAACAGTTCTCCGAATCTCGATCAAATCCAGTTAAATCCTGGTCGTTGATTAACGAATTGCGGGGTGTTGGTTCTCCTCGGTCGCGAGCGAACGCTTTTGATGGTGCGTTTGGGACCAATGCCCTTTCTACAGCCAATAGATTCAATGATTTTTTGTCTCATTCTCAGGCAAGTTAAGACAAGCCAGTACATCATACCCTCCTCTCCCTAACTCAAACCCAAACTCCGCGTTTCTCCCTCAAATGACTATTCTAGACTTGCAATCCATAGTATTAAGTCTGAAACCTAATAAATCACCGGGATACGACGATATACGCCTTAGCGATATCCGTAGAAACCTCAGACACGTTCAAGATACACTACTCCTTATTTTCACTGAGATAATCGAGTCGGGTAACATCCCCATCGAATTTAAAACTGCTATTGTTAAGCCCTTATTCAAAAGTGGCCAACGCGGTCGGGTTGAGAACTATCGCCCAATATCTATTTTACCATGCCTTGCTCTAATATTAGAAAAATTTATTTATCAATCCATGTCATCTTTCGTAGAAAAGTACAGCTTAATTTCCCCCACCCAATACGGGTTCGTTCCTGGACGAGGAACACAACCACTTTTAGAATCACTCTCGGACTACATAAATTTAGGGTTCGAACATAATTTATATATTTGTGCCTGCTTCTTGGATGTAGCAAAAGCATTTGATACTGTTAGCCATTCTATCTTAATCGAGAAACTTTCGGCTGTTGGTTTTCGGGGCCCCTTTCTAGTTCTGTTGAAAAATTTTCTACAAGATCGTTCACAACTGGTTACAATTGACGGAATTCGCAGCGCCAAAGTCTCCTTAAAATCAGGTGTACCCCAGGGTTCGGTTCTTTCACCTATTTTATTTAATATTTATGTCAATGATATGCATACTTCTGTATCTAACTGTACGCTCTTTCAATACGCAGATGACACTCTTTTGCTTACAAGCCATCTTTGCTATTCTAGAGCAATGGAAATGCTCCAAACCTGCTCCCTAGATCTGATGGACTGGTTTTCTACTAACCTTATAAACATTAATGTGTCCAAAACAAAACTGGTATGCTTCCACAACCCCCTCAAAACTACGGTGCTGAGCTACCCTCTTTTTCTCCATACATCAAACTGCCACACATGCCAATGTACCCCCATCCCTTACTCTGACACCGTCAAGTATCTTGGCATTATTTTCGACTCAGACCTTTCATGGAATTCCCATCTGACAAAACTATGTTCCAAGTTAAGGAGCGTTTCCTGCTTGCTGTTCAACATAAAGACATTTTTACCTCTTTATCTTCGAAAACTCATAGCCCACTCCTTAGCGTATAACACACTCCGCTACGGCATTACTACTTTTGGCAAATGCTCTGGTTTATGGCGCACAAAGATAAATAACATCTTGAGAGGAATGCTGCGTAATGTTCATTACAAACCCATGTCATCCAATCTCGACGTTTTTCAGGTTTTGGATATGCACAACTTTCAATCTTTGTTCCTGGAAACGGTCGTACTAAGCCACTATTGGAACGATGAATATAAAACAGTTCGGCCAAATGTGCGTAATCTAAGAACGGTTCCACGATTCCTAGTTCCGGCCTGTTACACCCGATATGGCAAGAACTTGCGTTCGTTCTATGTGCCTCAAATTTTTAACAGCTTACCCGGACGTGTTTGTGAGTTTTCTTCCAAGAAAAAGCTTAAGAGTGCGCTTCGTCATCTCACATTCAGTGACGATGGTTTGTTAACTTTAATTAATTCTCTCTGACATTTTTTGTAAAGCCTCGAGTCTGTGAATGTTTTTTTTTTCTTAAGGACTACTGGCTTCTTGTGTTCTTATGTTTCTTTTTTATTATTTTTTTATGTTCACTTGGAATCATACTGATTGGTCTGTCTTTTGAATGAGTGACTTTATATGATAGTCACCCGAATGGTCGTTCATGAAACCTAATTTTTTTGTGCTTTATTTTTTTCTATATAGTCTCGGAGAGTAGCGATGACTTTCTCGTGATATCGATTTTTGTTTTTTTCTGGGATTTGTGCTGAAAATGAGTACTTTCTTGATCCCGCACGTTAGCACGAACTGTACATGACGCTATGAGCACAAGTCCTTTTCCCTCATGAGTGCTTATGGTTTTCTGTTTGGATTGTTCCCACCTACCTTGGACATCTCCAATTTATCAAATTTCGTGTGCATTAGGCTCCAATTTGAGCCACGCCTAAGACTTTGTCAACAGTGCACCGCTTACTCGACGATTTTTTTCTTGCACGGTCGTGGCAGTCCACTAGCCGTCTTAAGCGTGTGTTTTTTTTCTTCTTTTTTTAATCAAAGACTTTTGTTTTGTTTTATTATCAGTTTATTGCTTGAACTAGAAACAGCCTTAAAGCTTATCTTAGCTTATATCTGTTTTATGCGTGATTTTTTTTAATTATTATTATGTGGCAACAAAGGAGGTCATCTACATCCCCGTGACGCAAGAACTGGACAATATTTTCTGCTACTTTCAATGGTGAAAAGTGATGCTAGTGCCTCTGTGTGTGTTGTTTTTTTATAATTGTTCTGACTTAAAGGATTTTTTTTGCGTTGTTTGCAATTGGAACTTCTGTAAAAAGTTGGTGATAATTCTACTTTTTTTTTATCTAGAACTGGTTCTTTTATTTTTATGCAATTACATAGCTGGTTTTGCCGCACAAGCCCATGATGGCTTTGGCGAACCTGCACTGTGCCTGGACTATGCTCAATTTCTTCACAAATAAATTTATTATTATTATTATTATTATTATTATTATTATTATTATTATTATTATTATTATTATTATTATTATTATTATTATTATTATTATTATTATTATTATCGTTTTAGCGGTGTGGACTGTGGCTTTATAATGCCGCGTGGTTTCAGAAACGCTGATTTCATGACGCATATGCGGTCATGCTTTTCGGTGACGGCGACAGAGAAATTCCAGAACACGTTATCGCTGGCGACCAACACGCAACTTCTCAAGTCCGTAAGCAAGCGTCGACAAGGGGAACGCTTGTTCCCGCTGTCTCTCTTTCGAAAGACCGAAAGATCCGCCGCATTTCCCAACACTGACTAAAAAAAAAAAAAAAAAAAAACAACTTTAGGGCGACGGCAGTTGCTGGGCCAAGAAAACTCTCGTAGCTCAAACCCAAACAAACCGTCAGGGTAAAAAAAAAGAAAAAATAGAACCGCGAGTTGCTCCAGACCGGAGAGGAGCATCGGGACGTTCAAACATCCGCCCAGCTGCGTTTTTATTTTTCTCAACGACAGAGAGTATAGCGCGGAGACTCCAGCGAGGCGTCTGGAAACCGGAGATCGCTGGGCCCTGGGCTGCCTCCTTCTCCCGCAACACCTAAGGCCGCCATGGCAGATGCATGTGGAAGATCTCGTTTTCTGTTCTTCCTGTTTAGCGCCTTCCTGGTCGCCCTAGCAAAGAGCGAAGGCCTGGTGAGTCTGGGACGCTTTCTTCGAGACCCTTTACCGGTGGCACCTTTCAACGTGACCACGAGATCGACGCTCGCCACCATACGAGGCCGTTTCTGGAACCTTCGGCTCGTGGGACTCTCCGGGACTCGGCTCCGGCAAGCCACCGCTAATCTGACCGGACAGACTGTCGAAGTGACCACGGTCACGGACGTGGTCTCCCTTCAGGGAGAGTACAAGCTCAACGGTGACTTTGCGTTCCTGTCGTTGAGGGGCGAGGGCCAGTTCTGGATGAACGCAACGAACGCCGTGGCTTCTGCCAGGGCGGTGCTGGAAAAGGGTCCGGACGGTGGTCCGAGGGTACGCGACGTGGATGCCAAGCTGGAGGTTGGGGACATCAAGCTGCACATGGAGAACCTGATGGGTGGAGGCGGCTGGTCCAGCTTCAGCAATTCTCTGCTGAACCAGATCAGCGGGACCGTCTTCAAACAGGTTAGGTATCTGCATTAACCAGATATATGTGTTTTTTGTTGTTTTTTTTTGCATGGCATGAGGTGTTACGATACAATTTTGACCGTCGCGAACAAAATGAGAAGTTTAATTGGCTCGAAGTATATACCTTTACTTTCGATAACGTAATATGCAAAGCTGATCGAAACAAAATAAGGCGCAAAATTAAATGCATACTACGTGAACGCATCAATTCTGACATTGTGCGATTTGCCATCACAACAGCAATAACATTTTAATATTTATTTATTTATACTTCACCTACCAACACTCAATGCAAAATATACTGGTGTTTTAGGAAGAACACGTTTCCACCACCCCAATTCTCCATTCAAACTCCTGCTGCATCGACATTGTTTCGGAAAAGTCATTAATCCCATATTGAAGTTATAAAGCACTGTGGTTTTTTCGTGTTTTCTGCTTAATTTTCCCCGTCTGACTTTTTTTCTTCCTTTCTGACATTTGATGAGTTTTTGTAGAGGCAGCTCTTCAGAGCCTCAAGAACGGAATCATAAACAATCTTCAATCCTCCCGCCTCTTCACATGCCAACTTAAGTATCTGACGTCACTTCGCTGCGGTGGCGCTGCTGTTCGTACGGCGCATGCCCAGACGCTTCACTTCTCGTGAATCTCGTTTCGTTGCGCGCGCGCAGTGCTCACACTTAATGGGGTCAAGCCCTGACTTGTTAGTAAGCAGCGTGTTTGTCTGTGACTCGCCGCAGGCGCAAAAGTCCTTGCGCAGCGAACTCCAAGGCAACATCCGCAAGCAGATGAACCTCGAACTCTCCAGGATCCCCGTGAACCTCACCACACCCCGATCGGAGCGGCTCGTCGACGGCCTGATCGAGCGGGCGAGGCGAACAGATCAGGGCCATCGGCGCCGATCCGTTCAGCGTACCGGACCAGAACCACTCTTTCCAGCAAGACCTGCTCTTCCTCACCGCCCACGGAGAAGCGCACCTAACGGAAGGCCGGCTATACGGTCTCTCGTCCGTGAAACGCGCTGGAGACCTGTTGGCTCTGTACCAGGACCGTCGAGTGCTCTTCGAAGCCGACCTAGAGTTTGGCAACCTGACCGGCGCTTGGAACTGGTGGGTGCAGTTCTTGGGTGCCGGACCCTCCGGTGAAGCGTCCCTGCTGGTCAAGGGTCTTGCGCTTCATCTGAGGCTGTCGCTACCCGTCGGTGACGACGTGACGGTGGGGCCGCTTCAGCTGGAGGCGCTGGAATTGAGGGACGTTGGTCAGATCTGGTTGGATGTTCACGGGATGGGCAGTTTCGATTTTCTGGTCGAGGTGTTCGCGAATTTGGTGAGCAACGCCATGAAGTGGCAGATCGCCGAAGCAGTGCTGGTGCCCATTGCGGATGCTATCCGACATGAGCTTGCCACTTTGCCTTTGCCTGAGTTTCTCTAGTCCGTTGTCATTCTTTCTCTTTTTTCTTTCGCAACCGTCAGAATTTCTGGTTGCAAATAATGTTGGCTTCGGTGCTCGGTGTCAAAATACGTCGCCGTGCCTTGTGCTAACAACATCGAACCGCTACCAGAGCACGCCTCGGCATGCTTTGCTCAGCAACAAATAAGTAGAAAGTTGGCTCGATGAATTCAGAGTGAAAGTTCCAACAGCAAATCTTTTTTGCACAAAGGGATTTCTACAAGAAATTATACTGTCCATTAATGATATGAATGATGCCTTATAGCAAGGATCATGTTCTAGGCCCATCTCGCAAATTCATCACCTGATGAAAAAAGTACAAATTCGTCGGGGTGATGATCGCGGTATCCAATAAAGCGGTTTGTCTAGTTGTGAAATGTCATCTTTGTTACTTTAAATGAATCACTGTCTAAGGTTCAACGTTATCCTTCGCGATGCTGCACATCCTTCAATATAGGACCTGGTCCTCAATAAAGGCACATCCAGGAGTCTTGAATTTTAACTGTTTCAAAACAGCCAACACGAGAGAAATGTCCATGAACTAACTCTGGCTGTCCTTCATTTATCCAAAAGTGTATTTTAGAGAAAGAGTTAATATTAAAAGTGCACCAACAGCACATTGATGTTTTGAGCAGGATAACACCTTTTAATGGCCAAAGGGGCGATGCAACAATTTTTTAACTTTGCGCAAATACCGCTTAAAACGGATCCCTGACGTTAATGACCTATGAAACACGCGTTCGTTTTTCACCACACGCAATAGAAGTTCCAGAAAAAATTAAAGAAAAACGAGCAGTGTTCACCCCCTCAACTTGCAGCCAGAACAAGCGGCCACGTGATCTGAGCCGATTCTATGCCGCCAGTGTTGATCACAGCCACGCGCTGGGGTTGGCAAAGCACAGGACACGCGCTGAGTTCCAGACATTGTTATGGCTCGGCTATTGTCGTCGTTGCAGCGATTGGACACGGGCCACTACCCGAATGCTTCTCGAGCTAGTAATTATCACGAGCCCAAATCGAGCGCCCACGCAATGCTCGGGTCCAATCTGTGAACCGCATTCAAATATCATCATTGGGGTGTACTGCGATCCCCACGTTACCTCATCGAATTTCGTAAAGGAGAGTGAATGAAAATGATCGCTTTTGTCCTCGAAATTACACCGCAACAAAGGAGTTTCTGGACCAGTGGCGTTGCGTGTGAGTATCCTTGAGTCCCACTAGTGCCAGTAAGCTCGTGTAAAGTGAAAAACATTCCAATTGAATATCGTTGCACCACCCCTTTAAGAGGGCCGTAAAACAGACTTTGGGCTGGGATAAAGGATTTTAAATTGGGGCTTTACTAATCGGATATCGTTTAGTGGTCCAAAAGAAAGGGGGTAGAAAGTCAGAAGCCAGTTTTTCGGCACTAACATTTGAAAATATAGCGGACTATTTCGTACCTCCTTTCCTTCGAAATCTTTCCGCCTTTTCACTAGGATACATCCGCGGTACCCAAAGGACGTCAGCGGTGCTAAAATGACGTCAGTCGACTTACGCATTGGACACGAGAACTGCGTCACTCGGACATATGCGCTCGTCAACAATCAATCCGTTGACGAACTTCCTCAATTCGCCTTCGTGTCCAATGAGTGCTCTGACGGAACTTATCGTTACTTGCGAATTACAAGTTTTATGGTAGCACGGCGGAAGCTTGGAGTCATCGCCCGGTGCCCAAGAATGTCACGACGACGTGGTTTCTCAATTCGCCTTTGAGTTGAGAATTAAAGCTAGGGAGGAAGCGGAGCATAAGGTACTCCCGGATGGCAGGGGCTGCATGCACTACAGAATCGTACGTATACGTCTGAAGAGCGTCGCGATAAGCTGAACTGGGCGATTGTTGACCATAATATCCATTCATCCCCTACAGGATGCATATTTATTTCCTTGAAACTACTGTCAGCCCTTTTTTGAGGGTCATTACAGTGAATTTTAGCTAAATAAAATACACACAAATATGCCACAAAAAAACATAAAACCCGCCAGACACAACATACCGCATGAGTTCGAAAAAAGGCAAATACAAACACGATCAAAAATAACATATAAAGCGCATTTAGCCAAAGCACCACTCTGTCAATCCCATATTCAGAGCCGAGCGACTGAATGCTATAATAAAAACACGATTGCGGTATTTACAGATCATTGGGCACTGCATTCCGAAGCTCGATCGTCTGTTATTTTTTAATGCGAAAGGTACTTTATGTACGCGTGTACAATTCTGGTCTTCCAAATCGATTTGAACTAGCGGGATAAAAGTTAACGTTATGGTTAATATTTAATTATGGTTAAGCTATAAGATTGAAATTGACCTCAATTTTTTACCCTTCGTATATGTAGCTCGTGCGTTACGTCATTCGCGGCCATGCCAGTGTTTTATGCGCCGCGAGGCGTTCGGTACGTCCAGAGCCGTATATAGAGAGAGTTTGGCCATACATTGCAAATTATAGGAGGAAAATGGGGAGGTGCCTTTGGTCAAAAGCGGGCTGTGCGTGTTCCAGGGCGTCTCCACAAATTCGGATGTGGCCAGCCTGAAACCGCGACCCTGGCGGTGGTCGCGAGAAACAAAATTAATAAATGTGTCGGAGTAACTCTCGGCGTCTGAAAATATGGTGCACGTGATATTTCGATCACGGTCATGCAAAAGCAAAATCTAGCAGAACAATCGAAGTAATCCGTACACCAGGCGCCAAGGGCCGGGAATATGCCGTCCGAGCGATGACACCCTGTCCGAGCCAAACAGACTTCGATCGGCACATTCGTTTCTTACATCTTTTTGCATAATCATAATCTAAACATCACGCGCATCATATTTTAAACCATAAAGAGTTACTACACTTAACACTTCCGCGCTTATTAAAATTGCTTCTCGCTGCCACCACTAGGGGATTCTTTTCGGCTTCTGTTTGGACAAGAGAGCATGTCAAGCTCTCTTTCTGCGTCTGGTGCACGCCCTGGTTCTGCCCGCTCCTCCCATTGACCAAACTCTCCCTATGCACGGTTCTGGCTTCGCCCTGTTAGTTTAGCACCGTGGAATTTGTAGCTCGAAGAAACCAGTAAGTAGAAATCACCGTCAGTACCCAGCAATGGCGACCCATGCAAGCTATGCATTGCAATAAAGAACAACATCGGTAAAATGCGTGTTTGGAGTTCATATATATTCAATATATGTGGCGTAGTCTCAACAATCATTGAAACCAGGAACGGAAATGGCAGACCGCACAAACTACAAAAACGGAGACTAGATGGCGACCATGTCGCAGTTCATGAATTCCTTTCCAGCTTAGCTGACAGCAAAGACGACGCGCTCACTATCCTATCGCAAATATTACAGGGCAAACGTTTTACGTCCGCGACATTTCTTTTATGAAAGAGCGACTGAACGGTCAGTGTTCATGAAAGCTCGCTCAGGGATATTCGCACACAGTACTCATTCCCACGCGTGCATACCTTCCTCGTATCTAGTAACATATATACATATATAGTATACGGAGCACATCACCTAAAATTTGGGTGCCTAGCTCTGAACTTTAGTGCTTTTCTCCAACAGGCCCTTCTCAAAAGTGCGAGTCATCTTATAGCTGTTGCGCCAATTATCCAAGTGTACCATATTGCATACGGGCACGTACACTGAGCCTGTATTGGACACGAGAGTTGCGTCAGCATTCGGCGTGAACTCGGCTGATCTCGTATCGAAACCGAGTGCTGCGTCAGCGCTTGGCTAGGACTCGGATCTAATCAGACGCCTCGTGCCTCTTGGATGGATGAATGAATGGATGGATGTTAAGGGCTATACCCTTTGTAACAGACGGCAGCCTGCGCCACCTAGCCTAAGTCTAAAAAGACAAGCATATGATTCCTCCCGCCTCTCTAAGGCATATGGGATATCACCAGTATGACCTTTGGGAGGCAGTGTGAGATATCGCATGGCTGAATCAGACGAAGACGTCGGGGCGCTTTAGCGATCAATTTATCCGCCCGAGTCGCCGAAGTCGAGCGAGACATCCCCAAGGTCCGGCCTCCAGAGTCTGCTGAAAGTTCTCTGGTGAGCAATGAAACTCACAGAACCTTCGTCATGCCGAGGTGTCACAAAACTGAAACCTGATATTGATGATGTTTATGGTGGGGAACATGTTAACGTTGCTTATTTGAATCTATCCCATGCTCGCGCATTCTAATTGGGTCCACTCTACATAAGTCTTGGTGTATAGGGTGCTGTGCAGTTGGTGCAGTCACTCAGCCAGATTTTCCTTCTTTTTTTGTTAGGGTGTGTTTGAATGGCTTGTACAAGTGATGCTTAAAGTAAATGTTTCTTTTTACACTTGGTTTAGCTCTTCGTTAGTGTAAGCTATGTAGCCTATTGCATGATCATCTTGCACGACTTTAAACTTCTCAGAACAGCCCCTTGGACCGGAGACGTCTTTGACGTTGTAGTGTCTAGTTTCAGTTTGTGTTTGAACTCCTCAACTCCAAGCAGCCGAAGGAACATCGACTACCGAGAGGCATGCTGGGACAGGCCTCCCGCGGTGTAAGCGGAGCATCGCAATGTAACCTCCAACAATCCTATGTAATCTCAGTATTAAACGGTGTTAAACCACTACATTGGCGACGAGGATAAAAGTCGACAACCCGTGCACACACGCTGCACTACATCGATGGTTTTCTCGACCATCAACCGTCCGCACCCAACCACTGAAGATCGCCACCACCGCACCACGTGGAACCAACACCTGCCTCGACATGTCCATCCTACCACCATTCCCAAGCTTCGTTGTGCACGAAGATGCATCTTCCGTGGGACCCCGCTGGCGGAAGTGGGTAACGCGATTCGACAACTTTCTTTTGGCGTGCAACATAAAGGACCCGACACGTTCGAAAGCGATGCTGCTGCACTACGCAGGCGACGAGGTGTGCGACATCTACGAAACGTTACCAGCGACGGCGACGGCCGACTCCACCAGTGGTACCGCTCCCAACGCCTACAAGCTCGCGGTCGATCAGCTGACGAAACACTTCGACCCAAAGGCCAACTACGAGTACCAACGCTGCCTGTTCCGGCAGGAGCGTCAGCTCGGCGACGAGAGTATTGACACGTACCACACGAGGATACGGCACATCGCCATGCTGTGCGGATTCACCGACCTGGACGCCGAACTTAAGTCCCACATCATTCAAACTTGCTCGTCGGCAACCCTAAGACGCAAGTCGCTCCACAAGCCGGACATGACGCTGACACAGCTACTCGAACTTGCGCGCACCACGGAGATGGCAGACCGGCAAGCCAAAAGTATGGAAAGCGCCCTGGCTGGACTACAGAATGTCACCCTGCAGGTGCAGACACACCGACCTTCACGCTCCAAAGGAAAAGATGTCAAAGGAAAAGACCTGTCATCCCGACAACAAAATGACCGCACGTGTGGACATTGCGGCGGTACATACCCACATCGCTCAGAACTCTGCCCGGCAAGGGGACAGATCTGCAACAGCTGTGGCAAGGCAAACCATTTTGCACGAGTCTGCAGGTCATCGCGACGACCAGAGCGACGGCCACTGGATGAGACCAACACCCTAACAAGAGTGGCTTCTACGGAGTCTATCTTCCAGACGGACGACCGACACAAGAAGTTGCCACAAGCATCCATCACCTACGGCTCTTTTGGTACAACCAAGGCAATCATTGACTCAGGCGCAACTGTCAACACCATGGGTGAGCACACTTTCAACTTGCTTACTCAGAAGCCTTGTCTGCAAACTTCAACACGCCAGGTCTTCCCTTATGGATCCTCGAAACCTCTGCACATTCTCGGTGAATTTCCAGTGCAGCTGAGCTATGAAGGACAACGCTGCCAGACGGTTGTACACGTCGTCAAAGAAGACAACCACGCGCTAGCGACGCTACTCAGCCGGGAGTCAGCCACTGCGTTGGGCTTGCTACACATTGTGCACTCGCTGAGTACCCCTGACCCTCTCCGAGGATACCCAGAGCTCACCAATGGGATCGGCAAGCTCAAAGGGACATGTGTGCATCTCCACATCAACCCTGACTTACCTCCTGTGGCCCAGAAACCCCGCCGAGTACCCTTCCATCTCCGATCCAAGGTGGAAGCTGAACTTCAAGCCCTGCTCGAGGCAGACATCATTGAACCAGTGGAAGGACCTACCCCGTGGGTTTCCCCAATTGTGATCGTCCCAAAGGCATCGGATCCAACCCAGGTCCGCATCTGTGTGGACATGCGCAAAGCCAATGTGGCCATCCAGAGGGAGCGACATCCTACCCCGACCCTCAAGGATATGGCTGCTGAGCTGACACATTCCAGGGTGTTTTCGAAGATCGACTTACGACACGGATACCATCAGCTGGAGATTGACCAGAACTCTCGCACGATCACCACCTTTACGACACCATCTGGCCTGTTCAGATACAAGCGCCTTTTCTTCGGAATATGCTCAGCTGCTGAGGTATTCCAACGTGCTATCACCAATGTCATCGCAGACATACCTGGCACGCTCAACACCAGCGACGACATTCTCGTCCATGGACCCACAAGAGAGGAACATGACAAGGCCCTGCATGCAACACTTGAGCGACTCAGGCAGACTGGACTCACGGTGAACGCTGCCAAATGCTCCTTCTATCAGCCCAAGCTAGAGTTCTTTGGCTTTGTATTTGGCAGTGAAGGGCTCAAAGTTTCACCCAGCAAAGTGGCAACCATCCAGAAGGCACCGACCCCAGAGTCTGTCAAGGAACTGAGGAGTTTCCTTGGGTTTGCGACATACTGTTCTCCCTTCGTATCAGACTTCGCCACAGTCTCCGCACCACTTCGGAATTTGCTTCGCAAAGACGCCGCCTGGCAATGGGGCCCAGAGCAGCAAGACGCCTTCTCCCAAATCAAGGAGGCCGTCACGAACGCAACGACTCTTGCATACTTCAACCCAGAGGCACAAACAACACTGATTGTTGACGCCAGCCCTGTTGGATTGGGTGCAGTACTCACGCAGCACAGTCATGGTGACCCCCATCCAAGACCAGTGCTGTACGCCAGTCGCTCGCTGACACCAACCGAACAACGATATTCGCAAACAGAACGAGAGGCCCTGGCCATAGTGTGGGCGTGTGA
Organism: Ixodes ricinus; assembly: GCA_037355805.1. Taxonomy (NCBI): domain Eukaryota; kingdom Metazoa; phylum Arthropoda; class Arachnida; order Ixodida; family Ixodidae; genus Ixodes; species Ixodes ricinus. The sequence continues at coordinate 197,318 of JAZHYW010003843.1, read as the reverse complement.
ACATTTCCACCTGTACATCTATGGAGCGCCGTTTGTGGTCGTAACGGATCACAAACCTCTGACGACCATATTCTCGACAAAGGCAACCAACACCCCTCCCAGGATTGAGAGATGGCGCCTTCGGGTGCAGCTGTATGACTTTGAGGTGCAATATCAGCCTGGAGACCATAACCCTGCTGACTATTTCTCCCGACACCCTGTTGAGGTACCAAAAGAAGATCTCCAACGCTCGACTGAAGAGTTTGTTTGCCTCACCTTGGAAACAGCCCGGCCTAAAGCACTGTCCCTTGACGAGGTTCGAGCAAGTGCGGACAGGCTTTACACGGCCATTGCGGAAGCCATCGACAACAATACCTGGCATCGACTGGCAAAGGAGTTCCCTCCACCAGAGACACAGAGGAGATCAATACACTCAAGAAAGTGAGAGAGCAGCTCTCCACACAGACCAACATCATCCTTCGGGGCACAAGGATCCTGATACCCAGACCTCTACGCATACGTGCAGTGCAGCTGGCTCATGTTGGCCATCAGGGTATGGTAAAAACAAAACAGCTTCTACGCACAAAGGTGTGGTTCCCAAAAATGGACAATCTCTGCACCGAAACCATCCAGGCCTGTGTTCCATGTCAAGCCTGTGACGAGAGGTCGCACCAAGAACCACTCAGCATGACCAAACTTCCTGAGCGACCCTGGGCAGAGGTGGCTATCGACCTTCATGGCCCCTTGCAGTCAGGAAAATACCTGCTTGTTATCATCGACGAGCAATCTCGCTTCCCAGTGGTGGAGGTGGTTCGGTCAACATCTGCCGAACAGATACTTCCAAGACTCCGCAAGACCTTTGCTCTCTTTGGGACACCAGACGTGGTTAAGTCCGACAATGGTCCACCCTTCAACGGCAAGGACATGGCATCTCTTGCTGCAGAACTGAACTTTCACCACAGAAAAGTGACTCCATATTGGCCTCAAGCCAACGGCACCGTGGAGAGGTTTATGAGGCCTCTTGTGAAACTCATCCAGACCGCTCACCTAGAGGCCAAGGATCTCGAGATGGAACTGGACGCATACCTTGCCAGCTACCGGCAGACTCCCCACCTCACCACAGGCTGCACACCATACGGCATGATGTTTGGAAGGGTTGCCAAAGGTCTACTGCCCACTGTTATGCCACCAGAATGTCAGCAAACAGAAACACAAGATCATCAAAAAAAAGAACATCAAGGCTTATGCTGATCAACGCAGACGGGCACACCATCGCGAATTCTCTGTGGGGGAGGGAGTCATCAAAAAGCGCGAAACAAGAAGGAAACATCAATCAGTATACGACCCAGAACAACTGACAGTCATCGCCACAAAGGGAAACACAATCATCGCTGCAAGCAAAGAAGGAAAAAAGTTTGCCGAAACAAGACGTGCTTCAAGAAGCTGCCAATGCCCAACTACGTTGGAGGGCCAGAATCAGTCCCAGAGATGATGATGCCCAGGCAGGCAACTTCACAGTCGTCAAGTCGTCCACATCGGCAGCGGACAAGGCCGAAAAGACTCGTGGAACAGTGTTAGCCTCTTGCAGACTGCCTCCAAATGGGGGAGAGATGTAGTGTCTAGTTTCAGTTTGTGTTTGAACTCCTCAACTCCAAGCAGCCGAAGGAACATCGACTACCGAGAAGCATGCTGGGACAGGCCTCCCGCGGTGTAAGCGGAGCATCGCAATGTAACCTCCAACAATCCTATGTAATCTCAGTATTAAACGGTGTTAAACCACTACTGACGTTGACTGCTGAAGCCGTAGAGAGGCACTTGATAGTGCAACCTGCCATCTCAGATGAGTATTGAAACAAGCAGGCGATTGGGTTGTAGAATATGATAAATTTAGTTGGACTTAAATGTTTTCTAAAGAAGCTATCAAAATTGATAAAAAATACAAAATTATAGACAATCAGATCCCAATAGCTAAATGATATAATAACTAAAATATATTTACTATAAGCGCTGTTGTAGCAGATATAAATAGTCAACCGAAGTTGAAGTATGCTTGTATAACACTTTAGAAAGATTTGACGGGCTTTTATAGTAGAGGCATAAATATTGTGAATGTCTTTTTTAACAAGTTCGCTGTACTTCTACCGCAGTAGTTAGTTAATATTGGTTTGATAATTTAGGGGTTCTCTTGAAGAAGTGTTTGCACTGCGAGTCAAAATTAAAAGAAAGAAAGGCATCGCGCGGCTTTCAGGCGCGCGACGCCGCGTCTAGCGTACACGTCCTCTTTCTTCGTCCTCTTCAGTCTTCTCGAAGCGCCTCGGTGTTCTCCCTCCTGCCTTTTTAGTTTTCTTTTCTTTTGTTTTTAATTGCGTTGTGTGCTCGGTGGAGCTCACAGCAGAGGTGATTTTGGTCACAGGTCAACTCTTTCGACCGTAGCTTGCCGTGGCACGCTTAACTTCTCAAAACTACAGGGTGTCACAAAAGAAAATTTACACGGTCTTTTTTACCGCAAAAATAAACTAGGCATCGCCGAACGCTCATTCTCCGCCCAAAGGTAGATCTAGAGGTCACAACCAGATGCCAGTTTAGCTCGATCCGATAACTTAACCAAAGTTGCAAGTGATTTTCTGAAAATTTCAATGGGAAAATGGCGGCCGACGGAGTTTTCAAACACGTGGGGCTCTATGGCACCACAAACTCAAAACGGGCAAAAATGGGCTCCATTTTCCCATTGAAATTTTCAGAAAATCAGTTATAACGTTTGATTAAGTTATCGGATCGGGCTGAAACTTTGGCATCTGGTTGTGACCTCTAGCTCTACGTTTGGGCGGAGGATGAGCGTTCGGCGATGCCTAGTTTATTTTTGCGGTAAAAAAGACCGTGTAATTTTTCTATTGTGACACCCTGGACATCAGTTACCTTTAGTAACTAAGAATACAACTCTGCATGAAAATCTTTAAAACGGGGTTGTGTTTCAGCGGTGCTTCGTTGAAGATTACAACCAATTTGACACATCCTAACCCGTCACCCGCATCGCTTCTCTAGCTCCATTGGCGAGGATATCAAACTTCATGGGGGTGCTTTGTCCTGCTTGCTTTCCGCAGAGCTTGGTGTTTACACAACGCAAGGCCTGCCACCCGTGGACTGGATTCTTTACGTCATCTTCTTTGATCGAGCGCGGGGTTGCAGACTTGGCACGCTGATGCAACGTTCGGATACGTCAGTCGAGCGCTTGGTCCGGAACACAAGCAAATATTTCATCTTCTTGTTGTCTCCACGGGTTTGGTTCATCAACTTATCCGCTAGGAAAGCGGATAAGACATGCTATCGCATTTTGTATCGCAGTTAAAAGCTTGCTTAGAAACAGTATGAGACGGCGCGGTCGCGCGACACCACATTCTGGTATGCTCAGGTGTCTGGTGCAGCGGCAGAGGACGCACAACAGCGCTCCAATATCGACACTTGGCCAGGCTTGTACAAGATACTGACTAAAGGTGTTTAAGTTAAGTTACTGAGTACCATGAAAAATAGTAACTGAGTAGAGTACTAAGTACTCAAATTTGTAAAGTGATTGAGTAAAGTACAACATACTCCAAAAAGTAACTCGTTACTTTCAAGATACTCTCAAGTTACAATTTTCTCTGCAATTCATTGTGAAGCACAACCGAAGTCAGGAAAAATTCTTCCTCCCAGCTACTATGGAATCTCCTGGAAATCTCTTAGCTAGACTTTGGCTGCCACTCAGGCAGGAGGTCCCAAGTAACTACGAATGAAACAAAAATAAAAATGTTTTTCTTTTATACCCTTGCTATGGCGAGGACATAGGCGAGGGCAGCGCGAGGCCCGTTCGCCTGCGGAGGGAGTTTCTACCCAGAGGCTCGCCTCCGACGCTCCCCTTGTGTCGAATGTTCATTTCCGCTTCTTCCGTCAGTGCACTGGCGGTGCCGTGCAGTCGGGGAGTCCAGGCCAGGGGAGAGCGGGCACCATCGTGGTGGACGCCGGCAGTCATTCGTGCTACCGAAGACAATAGCGAGTTTTAGTAGACCGTGTTTCCCCCTCCGCTAAGCCCCTCCGCTGCCCGGAACTCTACAGTCAAGGCCATCGGCACGCAGGCGCAGTGGCGGTTTCTTCGTAGCGGAGGGGGAAACACGGTCTACTAAAACTTGCTAATGCTGCGTACGCCGCGAGCGATGGGCCGCCGGATTGGAGCCGTGTAGTCGCGTCTTACGAGTCTTGTGTGCGAAGAGAGCCTAGTGAAACGAACGAGCGGTGTGTGCGACTGCGTGCGGATGCAAAGGCATTTCTGAAGCTGGAAGGCTTTCTTTTATATGCTTTCACTCCATAACATTGAAAAATAAACTCCGGTTTACTGTCGACTCTTACCAGACACTTGTAGAACCCACCCTCTCTCCGACACAAGTGCCCTCCCTCTGGCTTGTAGCCTTGTACACATCTTATGCTTTCACCCGCATGCCCTTCAGCTTCGGAATCTCTGTTGCTCTTGGGCTTGGCCACAAACAAATTGTAAGAAAATGTGCTTTGACGTTTTGCCCAGTTAGAAGACACGACACATGTTCGCTCGGCTTGAGGCTGCGACACCTGCTTCTCCGTGTCACCCCTTTCAGCAGAAGCACGGAAGTGCACTGAATTACCTGGCACCAAATGTATCTGCAATGGCAGGGCGCCTAGTCAAAATAACTGGAGTTCAATATTTTCCAAGCTTCCCGCCTCTAAAGAAAATAAAATAGAAAGTAACTTAAAAGTAACTTTAAAATGAGTACAAGTTACTTGAAAAAAGTATTTAAGTTAGAGTACTAAATACTGACGTTCGAAAGTATTTGCAAGATACCAAGTTACTCACAAAAGTATTTAAGATACAGTAACTTGGGTAGAGTATTTAAGTTACGTACAAGTCTGCACTTGGCAAAAGAAAACGTCGGCGAGGAATCCGGCGGCCGTGATTGGCCGGCGCCGCCCTTGACCTTGGCGCCGTCCAATCGTGGAGGTCGAATTCCTCCCCGACTTTTTCGCCGAGTGTCTTGATTAGAGCCCCTGTGGACGAGGTCTGATGTGGATTCTTCAGTTGGCAACGGGCGTAGTATTTTTACTTCCAGCGGTCGAGGAGGAGCTCAGGCAACATCTACCTCTGCCACACACCCGGCACAGAGGAGCGTTTTGCTTGACTGACCTTGATTATGCCATTCTTAATTGTGTTAGACTTCCCCTTTTAAGCGGCGTTAAGTGAGGCACCCTGACTTACTTCAAGAGAGTTTAGTTCCGAAAAGTCGCACCGCAACTTAAAGCTTTGATCACGTCTTGAACTATAAACAAGAAGCGACGCCTGATGATAGTTTCTTTTTTGGCGAACACACCAATCAAAACCCATTTTTGTTAGAATTCATACAAATTTAGGCCTCCCGCGTCGTTCGCGTTTTTCGCTCCTTCTGACAGCTTTTCGGCCAATGCTTTTTGAGCACACCACTCTGATGCATGAAAGAGTGCGTCCTTCGGGGTTCTAATGTTCTGTCTGAACCACTATAGTTAAAATGGTACTAAGACGCGGTGTGGACAGTGATACTGAAAATTGCAGTCATTTATGACATTTGTTATCACTAGCTTCGAGCAGTTCGAGTCTCGTACTACGTTGGTAGTTGTGACAGAAGCCACCAGAGGCTCAGAAAAAAGCGTCTAAAGTTGGTGGAGACCGCCCTAATGCAAATAAAGAACATCATACTAAGAAGCAGAACACGGGGACTCCATGACAGTTTCACTCAACCCTCGCGAGTCAGGCTATGCGCACTGTTAACGCCTGAATTAGTTGAGTCAACCTAGTTTCGTCCATATCTCTTACTACATCTCTTGCCAGTCGCAAATAATTTTACCTGTAGGTTAAAATGGTACGTCTGAAGAGGCATGTCAGATGTACAGTGCAATGCTAGGTACAAAGTATGTGCTCGTTTTTGTTTCAAAAAAGTTTTAATGCGACATAATACCAGTTTTTTTGTTTTTCACTTTTATTTATTACAGTTACCAGAAATCGCAATTGGATTGAACGTTGGCGTTTAATTGCAGTATTACTTTTGACGTTAGGAACTCATTTTGTTTTTTATTGAAGCAATCATCAGGATAATACATGGTGATGTTATTTGGACAGACGTACTCATGCAAAAGTTCACACACTGTCGGTTTATGATTTTTTTCTGGCATTTCGTAGAGCCAGACTTCGCATTTATCTGCAATGAAAAATTAATCATTCTAATTACAATTGAGCGTAGTATTTGTTCACTACTATGATAGCAAAATAAACAAAAAAAAAAACTTCAGTGTTCTACAGTCCTCAGGAGCGACATGTTAGGATTTAGTCCCATACACAGGGAGTACACTCTGAAAAAGGCCCGTGAGTCTACTTTCCCGCACGACACTCGGAGAGCCAATCACAGCAACTTACGGAGGCAGCTCAGTGAATGACGATGCCGAAACATATGTTTAGACCTAAAAACATAGTCTGAGTTGTGCCATTAAGCAATGCAAAACGTCACGCTTGCATTGCTTAATGTTACAACTCAGACTGCGTTTTTTGTCTAAACATATGTTTCGGCATCGTCATTCGCTGAGCTGCCTCCGTAAGTTTCGGTGATTGGCTCTCCAAGTGTTGTGCGGGAAAGTAGACGCACGGGATTTTTTTAGAGTGATACAACAAGATGACCATAGTTAACTCTTTTTAATATTACGATAAGCACCAACACACCATGTATCAAGATTACTGTCCCATTACCTATGTATGCTGTCTAATACCTTAGAGCAGAATTCCAACATATAAAATATGAAACACATGTTTTTGCAGTTGATTATAAATGGTGGCCTCATAATGTACTATGAACCTATTGCTACTGAGCTGTCCAAAAATTAAAACACAACATAGCAAGCACCTCAATATTTGAGCGCTCTAAGAAAACTAGAAAGCTCAGGATGTATATGCTTTTTAAAGCAGAGTGTGTTGAAAATCGTCATGATCGAGCGTCATAAGCGAGCGTCGCGAGCGACCGACATAAACGAGCGTCAAGCTGGGAGCATTATACGACGCTAAGGTTATATACAGGCTGTTTTATTTTAATTCGGACAGATTTATAAACAAGAGAAGAAAGTCCGTGAAAGGAACGCGCGCTGTGCAAGCGAGTTCTATAGTGCCAGGAGGGCATTTGCCCCGCGCTTCGCCGAGCGAGCGCGTGCGTGGCCGGGCAGTTACCGTGCTTGGCTTTCGTGTGGAGGCCCCGGGTTCGATTCCCGGGTTCGATTCCGCGTCTTTTATTTATTCTTTCAAATTGGCGTTCTCGTGAGTTCGAGAACCTTGCGTTATCTCCCCGTACTCCCAGCAGAACCCACCCTAACATGAACGCGTATATCCAAGAACTGTAGCACTATAGTTCTTCAGGGCTTTCCACGCTGAACTGTAGTTCCGGGGCCGTCGACCTTACCAAAGTTTCCAGAGATTTCGATAAACCGTCCTTAAGCGTGCAAATAATGATGCCATCAACATACCTCCTCACAAACCCTACAATGCACAAAACATAATGGTTAAGAAGCGCCACAGGACAACGGGGGCGGAAGGCACAGACACAGCGCTGTGTCTCCCTTTTTGTCCGTTGTACTGTGGCGATTTTTAACCACTGTGGAAGAGGAAAATCACGTTTATGCACGCCTGGTTTAAAATAAAATTATTCGTCCAGGGAAGCACAAAAAAATTAAATTTGTCGTGGAGGGTGTTCCTACACCCGTTTTCAAGGAGGTCTAAATGTTTTCTTGAATACGAAATTTGACCGGACAATTCCTTTAAGCCGGAGAGGGGGGGGGGGAGGTCACACCTCTTATACATGATACAAATGACAGTCTGCATACAGATTCGAACGCAAGTCACAGCGAGATCCGCGCTTCGAATGCCGCGTGGCAGTGAGTTCAAGGAAAGCACTTGGTTCTTGTCGAAATATCCAAACAATATAAAATCAAATTTGTATGTCACTGCGTATCTCGAATGTAAGAGGAGCTTGACTGTAAGAGACGTATTTATTCTACTGGTATGATTCCTAAACGTCGTTCATGAACTAGATTTGACTTACCAGTATCTTTATATTGCAGCAATGCACATTTCTCGTAATCTGAATATACCAAAGACATGTTGGCCAATATAACTGTAAATAAAACAAATATTAAATAATGAAGAATATTTTCATCAAATGTTATTTTTAAATAAGCTAGACTTTTTTTATAATTAGCAAATTTTACATGTATTATTCTTACACCAAAGCTATAGGCGGGTATTTCACAAATGTTGGTATACTTGAGCATTGGATGAATTGGATGAACTCACAAGTTAAAGCACCATAATCTCTCACTTCCATCCATGTAGGGACTGTTGCTGAAGTGTCATTCATCGGCTGCAGATTTACCCATCTGCCATAGTTCTCGGTAAGCCTACGTCATAAACCACAAATACAATAATAATTATAAAAAAAACAATTCAGAAGCGTATTGTGATCACTATCAGGAATTAGGATACAAATGTGAAAAAATCTGAGCTTTTAAATTTGAAACTTTTTCTCCTTGTCAACTGAAGTTACAAGGTGGAAAGTTGTGCCAGTTGGTTCATATTCAAATATATGAAAGCGCCAAAACGACAGGGACAAAGGAGAGTGGAAACGCCTAGTGTTGTTTCCACTCTTCCTTGTCCCTGTCGTTTTTTGGCACTTTTATATATGTACAACTGAAGTACTTCATTCCACGCGAAAGTCGTCATGCGTTCCTGCTCTATGCCACGGATAAAAGTTTTGGAATCATCGGTGCTCGGTAAGTATCTGTAGTGTCGTCGCAAGTGGTCCATAATTGTTGTCATATCAAGAAACAAAAGAAATATTTTGGGCATTATTCATGCGCTGAGCGAACTAGTTCTTACAACATCATGGTTGTTGGAGGAAGAAATGGTGAGTTTTGGGGATTGAAACATGTCCATCTTAATTCAAGAGCATAAGGCAAATCTAAAATGCACACACACACATATTTTAATTGAGCACGTTAAGGGGGACATTTCTAATGTTCAGCAAGAAGCCCGACTTTTTTTTTGCGGTTTTGGTGGTTAATACGAGTATAGATGCTAATATTTCTGAGTTTCATCACAATCCTGAAATGTTTTATCGCTGTGGCATATTCGTGACACTATGATGCTTTATGTTGGTAGTCTTAGAGCGGCCAAGGAATATGGGCAACACCTTTTATTTGTAAAGTTGATACTTTCTGCAACACCTGTTTTTCGATGTAACGAAAGTGCGGATACCCATTTGGGGCGAGAATTTAAGAAAAAAGTAAAACTATTTAACGAGCAACCAAAATAAGCAAAAAGAGTCATGAATTTATTCAACTTCTTTCCGCGGTAAAAACATGACTTATGAAACAAAATGTATAAAAAATTTAAAAGTGTATCGACACTATGGGAGTAAGATTGCTGTAGAAAAGCAAACAAAGTAGTACTTCACTTGTTGTTTTTTTCTTTCTTGATAATCGGTTGTCATTATTCCGTTAGTCCGGGTTTCTAGTAAAGATATCAACGAAATCCGTTCTTTTGCAAGGCACATCATCGACGAGAAAGGAACATGACTGCTTTAAATAGGGTTGCACCGGTTTCTTCAATGCACGAGAACGATATCAAATATTTTAGGTAAAAAAAGGTTGTAGTATAAGTTTATTTCATAGCGTGGTACCCTGAGGAGTGTCTGGTTTCTAACCTCTATGAAATATCAGATGACGAGAAACAGGAAGGTAAAGTTTCAAACTTACGATCCTTGAGTGATATTTTTAGATTCCCTCTGAGCATTTCTAGTGCCGTTTTGGACTCCTTGATATAGCATAGCCCCGCAGCGAAATGGATAGGTTGTGTTGAGCATGCAGTCGTCATCAGAGTTCCCTTCATAGACGTAGTGCCGAGTACCCATTTTAGGCATCAAAATTAGCTGCGTCGTATGCGAACAAGCAGGAGTTTATTAAAGTTATTTATTAAACAAAAACATATGCAATTTACGATTTCAAGGTTGTCAACCATAAACATTTTGTTTCCTGAAGTTGAATCCCAATACACGGAATCCAATAAATGTCTATTAAAAATGTAGCTTGAGTTTTGTGCTTGCAAATATATTTGTTCAACTACAAATGCAGGCAATTTGTAGTTTCCAAATTTATTAATATATTTGAATTATGAATAATATTCACATACGTAGAAACAGGAAAATTAGGCTTTCTTACTCTTGAAATATTTTGCATGTCAGAATATTTTGTTTTTTTCCAAGCAGGCTCTGGTTTGGAGGTATCTGTCTTCTCGGAGCATAAAGCGTATCCGGATAGCAAGGAAGCTAGTAATAATGTTTTCATCATATTTAATCGACGTAAGTGGTGACCTGAAAATAACAAATCGAAAAGGCTGTAATTTCAAGCTTGGAGCATTCATTTGTAATTAGTTTGTATATCGGCAACACTGGAGTCAAGCAAGAAGCCAGCGTGAAATAGAGCATCTCTGTTTTTCAACTAATACATATCGAATAAATCAATTGTGGCGCTAAAAGAATAATGACTACATAATACAGATAAAATTGCGCCAATGGGACGAAAACAAGCAAGTAAAACAAAACAGGAGCGTTGAGAGTTGGAAGTTCTGACGTACGCTTTCCTGTCTTTTACTTGCTTGTTCTAGTACTATCAGCTCTATCTTGTTTGTATCAAAAATGTATCTTGTTTGTATCAAAAATGAACAAACTAGCACAACAACATGCGTTGTAAGAATACTTCTGCCTTTATATAATTATTGCGACAGCAAGGAAACGAGGTTTAGCATTTTCGGGCGGGAAAGCTCTCAGCTATACAAATATCTATCATCAGTTGAAAAGAATTAATCGGACTTTTTTTAATATATGACAAACTTAACCACGTTGTTTACAGGTGGAGTAGGTTGATCCAGAACTTGTTATATAGGTCGCCTGCACCTTGAAGTTTTACGATCAAACTTGTTTAGGGGCATTAGATATAAAGCGTTATAGTCCAATTTCTGCGATACAAAAAAATCACGATTGATGAATTAAAACCTATCAGTTTTACAAAAAAAGATCTGAACTGTCACTTGGTAGAATACGTGCAAAAAAAGCTGCGATTTTGTTACAAAAATTATACTTATAACTGCTACAAATAAGTTCTTCTGAAAGTAGTCCGGAATAATCCCTGTAAAATGAAAACAATATCCGTGTAAGGAAAGTCAAGAGCTTGTAAACGAAGGTCAAATTCGACAAAATCACAGTTCAAATTTTAACGTATTCCACATCGTGGCACTTCAGGTGTATTTTCTTGAAGAAAAACAAACAGCTAGGACCTAATTTCTTACAACACAATTTTGTTTGTCGACGAAATTTTTTTCTAACAATTATAAAATCCCCACGCTCCCCAGGGCAAGCTTGGTCAAATTCAAATAAAATCATCTCGTTATGTGTCTGAAGCCACTGTTCTTCATTCATTCGATAGTTCATTCATTCATCTTGAATAATTTATCCTCTCAGAAATTTAGTACAGACTTTCGCACAAAAAGAAAACACAAAAATAATGATATATGAGAGACATGTTTTCTTCCTGTAATTTATATGCCTTAACAAAAATAATCATTGTCTTTAAACCATGAAATACAAAAATATGTTGACCCACGAAAGCAGCATTTTTGCTAGCCTTCTCATCGAACTAATCAAGTGTTCACCAGTGGCTCGTTTACAACTGCCATAGTCAGCAGAAGAAGAAAAAAAAAAGAAGAATATTGGCGGCGAATTACAAATTACGCGTTTAAATACAATTAAAATATTGCTTGAGGTAACAACGTACCCCTAAGACGACTCGCTTGCGGATCCGAGATAGATAAGGAGATCTTTTCCTCGGTCGCTGCGGCACTTGAAGTCGTTTCAAGGAAGGCGTAGGCTTTTATAACTCTAGCATCCGCCGGGGATATGTGTATTCACGAATCACAACAAAGCTTTCCACAAGCACAAATGGAACCTCGGCAAACGCAAAATAACAATCAATTCAGAAGTTCACTCCCATGTGCGGTTTATGCTTCTGTCGTAATGCGCTGGTCAATGATTCATCAGTTCTATTGTGAACCCAATATGTAAGTTTTGTTCACCCTGAAGGTACGTGTCCAAAGATGGGGAAATCTTAGATCAAAAAATTATTTAACAACGTAAAAAAAAAAACTGCCGACAATTTGTTTTGCCATCTTGCAGTGAATAACAAAAGACGAGTAAGACAGTGATATGAAAGAAAAAAAAACAGAATTGAAAAAAAAAAGAAACTGCACTGCCTAAACGTGTCCGGAGCAAATTGTAAAGTAATGCTGTATGTTCAAGACTTCCGCAACGGTAGCTTTTCAACCGCGTGAGATTTTTTTATCTATCAGAACTTTTAGACAAGAAATAACATAAGAAATCAAACACTTGAAATAAATAAATATTTCTTCCGGGGCATGTTAAAAGTCTGTCCATGAGAAAACACAAAAAATAAATGGCAAACCTTCCTGCTTCCAGTGTCGTAAAAGGTGAAAATCTCGCATCAATGCGCTGTCATTTTTGCGTCATGCAAAAATCGGCCAATGCGTGACCAACAAAATCAAATGCAACCATTATTATTATTTTTTTTACACCTGATTTAACGAAGTTTACCAGCCAAGAAACTTGACTCCCGTCCCCGGTGGCGCGGGGATTCCGGTTCTTGGGCTTCGTGTCCACGGGATGTACTCTCCACCCTCTCGTGTCTCGATGCTCCTTCGTCTTGTTTTGTTCCTTTGTTGTTGTTGTGTTTCATTTTAATTACCTTGCTCTGGGTGGCTGGCTAGCAGACGCTCACACATGTACGGGCCCCCGCCTATCTGCCTTGCCTCGTGAACCACTCAAAGTACCTCAAGTTTCGCTAATCGATATTATAACTATTATTATGTTTATCGTACTGTACATATCGAGGCACGGTACTGTGCAGTAACACGTGGACCCTCGCACCCCGAGGTAACACTTGTGAGCGAACCTACTCGGCATTTGTTCATGCGAAATTTTAACTTCCTTGTTTTCGCAGCCGTCGAATACCACTGATCTCAATGACAATTGCTGGATCGCGTTTGCCCGCTCCGCGAATGCGGTCACTGGCGGCCATCTTTAGGTAGAGTTATATCACCTCTAGCCAAGATACAGCTGCTGCAGCCACTTGGCAGCCGCCATCATCCATCCATGTCAGATGGCGTTTTGGCAGTTGTGGTGGCAGGCTGCCATCAAAATAGCGTGGGTGATATTCCGTGATTGATTGAAATTGTTTGACGAAACATGTTTTTGAAACCCGGCGTGAACGGCAGCCCGGTCTTTGAGGACCCGGTAAAAGTTTCACGAAATCGCACAGCACCGGGGAAAAGTAGCACAGCACGCATCAAAAGTCGCATCGAAAGAAGCATCGAAAGCAGACGCCGGTACGTAGTCTGCTTTCGATGCGAGCTGCGCTGCTTTCCCCCGTGCTGCGCTTTCGTAGAACTTTCGCCGGGACCTCAAAGATGAGGCTACCGTTCACGCCGGGTTTCAAGAATCTGCGTCGTCGAACAACTTCAATCAAGCACGAAATATCTCCCACGGTACAGTGTACTAGATCCACGGCTATTTCATGGCAGCCTGCCGCCATTGCTCTGTCCGCCATTTTACTATGATGGCTAGAGATGATATAACTCTACCTAAAGATGGCCGCCAGTGACCGCATTCCGGTCCATAGGCGGAGCTGGTCAAACGCAATCCAGCAAATAGACATAGAGATCAGTGTCGAATACCGGGTTAATCAGTAATGCTTAGATCTCAGCGTTCGCTACGAAGCGCGAAGTTGAACCACCTAGGTTCGTCAATCTGTAACAGCGAAGGATAATTCTGAAACAGAAGGCGCCTAAACAAAAGAGTTACGTGCCATCAGAAAGTGGCATTACAAGATAAGACATTGTTTTCGTCGCTTGCTCACAAGTGCCGCTACACGTGAAATAACAATGGCATCTTAGTTGGGAAAGGGCAGGTAGAAAACCGAAACCACAAAGGAACACGTGCGAGAATAATGGGGCGTTGCACTCAAGGGTTAAAGACATAGCGATTGTTGTACGGCAGTTACAAAATACAAATAAAACATTCCAATATGGCATTTGGTCCAACCACACCTTCTTATGATATCGTAATAGAGAATTTTAATAATAATAATAATAATAATAATTGTAATAATAATAATAACAACACCTCTCTACTAAAATGGCGACAGGGAACGAGTCGTGTTGTACCGGCTCAACGTGGGACCAACATTAAGTATAGCTGACGTGCTTAGCTTCCGCTCAATTTCTTTCTTAATTATATTTTTAGAAGCTACGACTGCGTCCACGTCCCAGAGTAGACACTCGTCAAAACAGCACGCCCTCCAGTATAGTTGCGGCGTTAAACGAGTCGGCCATTGTCTGGGCACACGCTGAAGGTCATCTAGAGGCATGTGAGTGTTAAGGAGTCATTCTCTGTTGTTTAGGGCTGGGCGTCGATTAAACATTTTAACCCGATTAATCGCCACCCTTTAATCGATTAATTAATCGATTAATCGGTTGCGTTAATTTTTATAAATATTATATTAAAAAGAATGCAACAACTCGTCTTGCCTTTGAAGACTTATTTTACTCTCTGTTACACGGCGCAAAGGAGATTTATAATTGAGGATACATATAGTTCAACGATTCAAAGACTCACAAATTTTTGCTCCAACTCTGAAGACCAGTGGCGTACACAGGGGGGGGGGCCGAAGGGGCCGTGGCCCCCCGCGAAATTTTCGAGGAGGGGGGGAAGGGGGAAGGGGAAGGGAAGGGGAGGGGAGGGAGGGGGGGGGAGGGAGGGGGAGGAGGGGAGAGTCGGGGGATTCGGGGGAGTCGGCGAGGTCACTAACTCTCGGGTTCATCAATATCAAACTTCATGGAGAAGTTCTAAACAAAAAAAGGAAATAAAAAGGGAAGGGAATGCAATATGCCATTTATGACATAGTAAACATAATAAAAAATGCGTAGTTTTAACGCCTTTTATCTAATATGACTGGAGAATAATCAATTAACAAATATATTAAAAAAAATTGGTTTGCTCTTTATGTTTATACAGCCTTGATGGGGAGATGCGCCTCAACGGGTAATCGGTCTCTTAGCTGTAGATGAGAAATTTAGCCAGTGCGATACAACCGCTAACCTGGGGTTTTTAACGTGCATCACGCAGTAGTGATCACACGGACGCGTGCCGGTACGAAACTCATCCAGATCGAAACGGGCGGGGGCGGTGGGGAATCGAACCCAGGAGGTTCCCAGCGCAAGCTTTCGCTCCACGCTCCGAGCTGAGACGCGTTAGCCCACTCGGCCACTTCCTCCCCAACAAATATATTCCTTTCCTTCTACTTTTATTGCTTCGCGAGTGCCCCATGTCCCTCTCGCGGGGCCGCCAAAGCTGGTTTGTCGACGCCACGGCGCGGCCCCCGAGCAGTGCTTCGCTGCGGGGCCCCTCGATCTTTTGTAGCCTTTTTTTATTTTGAAAAGAAGCGTCGGTACTGCTCTTGCACCCCGACGAGGGGTTTTTCTTGGAAGCGCTGTCCGGCTGACGGTCGACAGTTAGGGCGAAGGTTTTTGGGAGTTTTCGGGGGTCTAGGCACGTGTCCTTTCTTAATTGGATTTTGTATTGTCTGTGTTTGTTTTGTACCGCGTGGCTCCCATTGGTATAAAAAGAGCGATATCTGATTTACTCCTCGGATGGCGGGAAAAGTCTTAGCAAAGTGAATATGGGCGCCTAAATGAGCGGGATTTGCGGTTCAAGGTTCGAGTACGGAAGTTGTCATCGGCAGTTTGAGAACCGCGCGAGATAGGGGCGCGAGTGTGCGACCTGCTGCCTCAGGACGAGAGCCAAGTGCAATATGTGAGTGTGTAAACCATTTTACATCGTCCCTTTGTTGCGTTGTGTGACTTCCTTGACTTTCGCGTAGGTGAGCTTCTCTCTGTTCCGCTGAGGGAGCGCAAGCCTCTTCCGCGGGGCAGGGTGGAATCCCATGAGCTATGCAGACGATATGGCCAGCATCTCTTCACGAGTTGATGGCCAGTAAGGGGTTCACCCAAGGGTCTTCGCGCGTATTTCGTGTCACCCTGGGGCAGGGCGTGGCGGGGGCCGCGGTTGCGGGCTCGGCAGCGCGGGATGCACCACACACAGCGGTGCGCTCGCGGGTTTGGGCTTGTTGCTGGGGCCTCCGCCGTGGTCTGCGTTGGGGTGGATTGGGGCACAGCCAGTCGTTTTATCTTCCCCTCTAGATTCTGATCATTAGTGGTTTCCACACGTGCAGATTTGTTATTCTTATCTTGTTCTTACGACTACTGTTTGTTTATGTTTACACCGACTCAGCGGCGGGCTAGCAGGCGCACATGCGTAAGGGTACTGACCTTTCTGTCTAGCCTTGCACGACGCTGAGTGGGCAAACTTTCTCGTGCAAATAAAAATTATTATTATTATTATTATTTTGTGAGCGGACATCGGGAACCTTAGAAATCGACACCGACGAGCAAATCACGTGAGACTTTTGTCGGTTGGATCAGGTTAAAGGGGCACTGACACATCAAAATCATATTTTTTTTATTATCCGAGACGATTGAAAACGGTGCCGGGACATTACCCTCAAAATTCGAAACTTGGGAATTCAGTATCTGTGAATTAAAAAAACAATTTCCAAATGCCGAATTTGAAGTTCCCGCGCGATCCCCGCCAGTGCAGTGAGTCAAATTTTGCGGTCTCCTCCGACTCGACTTTTTCTCGGACCTCCGCTGACCCGATGCGAGGAGGAGGCGAGCTGGCGGGATAGAAGGGAGCCGGCGCGGGAAAAAAACCGGTTTCTTCGCCGACTCGCCCATCTGCTCGGGCGCCGCCGAGTTTTCTGAGGGAGGACACAAATCTAGGAAGGGACATCTCACCGAACTCTGATTTTCGGTATTTCAAAAAGAGGGGCCATAGTGCGCTCGCAATTGCGTTAAAAAACATGTTTTACGATTGCCGTTATTAAATGTTATAGAAATGCCGCCTACAAAGCTTCTAAATTTCCTGATTTTTGACGTCATCGATCAAAAGAAGCAAGGAGGTAGCGGCGGGAGATTTAAACGCCAAAAATAAAAAGGCGCGCGCGCGCGCGGGAAAATTTTTTTTCGCGATGCGGTTTTTTTTTGCGTGTTTATGACTACAACTTGCGTCGTTTTAGACAATAAAAAAAATAAGACCTTTGGGGTGTCAGTGCCCCTTTAAACTCGGGGCCAAAGAATTTTCTATAGGCGGGTAAAGAACATTTATTGGTCCGCTGTCTTTAGACATGGCGCCATGTAATTTTCTATAGGCATCTAAAGAACTTTTATTGGTTTCCAGTAGGGCTGGGCGTCGATTAAAACTTTTAACCTCGATTAATCGCCACCCTTTAATCGATTAATTAATCGATTAATCGGTTGCGTTGATTTTTATAAATAATATATTAAAAAGAATGCAACCACCCGTCTTTCCTTTGAAAACTTATTTTACTCTGTTACACGGCGCAAAGGACATTTAGAATTGAGGATACATATATAGTTCAACGATTCAAAGACATATTTTTGCTGCGGCTCCGAAGACAAAGAAGTTTGTCCAGATTCTCCGACAGGAAGACAAGGAGTGAGGGCTTGGGCGATGCTTTCTTCTTTTTTCTGAGAAAGGGGCCTCGATGAGGAGGCGTTGATTGTTGTCTGCGTTTCGGCGAATGGTCTTTGCTGCAGCGGCGTACATGGGTGCTTCGCTCGTAGGTGATACTGAAGCGAACTTACGCTTCCACTGTACGAAAACGGCTCTTTACAGATGATGCAGTGGACTTCCTTCGAGTTAAAAACTTCACCGCTGGAGCTTACTTTAAACCCAAACTTTCCAGCGAGATTGCCTTTCATACTCGTGAACTCGTCCACTTTTACGGGCCGAATACTGGAACAAGTAACCACGGCGTTGTTAGCTCCCCAGCTTGTTTTTCTGCTTGTTTGTCTTGCTTTGGAAAGATGTGTAGTGGATCCTCAACACGTGAAGGTTCGCGGTAGCGCGGGGATCAATAGCGGGCCCGGCTTGTTCGTCTGGCCTCAGCAGAACTGTAATGTAAATCCTCGAACACGTGACGGTTCGAAGCGCGAGAATTGAACCTTGTTCATAGCACCTGGCTGGGAACGGAAAACCGCTCGGGACAGAACGAGCGGATACACGCCACGCAGCGTTTTCCTTAGGGGGGGGGGGGGGAGGGGAGGGGAGGGGAGGGGAGGGGAGGGGAGGGGGGGAGGGGGGGGAGCGAGACGGGACATGAGTTACCCCTGGTTCGGGCACGTCATCCAGGATAGAGCCATGCGTGCGTCCAGTTGACTTCTTTTGAGTACCAATTAAAAAACCGATTAACCGGCTAAAAAATTTGATCGCGATTAAAACCTTAATCGATTAATCGGAAAGTTAATCGATCAATTGCCCAGCCCTAGTTTCCAGTCTTTAGACTCAGGGCCATAAAATTTTCTATAGACGGAGAAAGACAACTTATTGGTTCCCAGTCTTTAGACTTGTGGCCATAGAATTTTCTATAGGCGGGTAAAGAAAGTTTATTGGTTCTCAGTCTTTAGACAAAGGGCCATAGATTCTTCTATAGCTGGCTGTAGCTGCTTTATGGATTTTTATGGCCGACCATAGAGGGCCATAGGGGGTGATAGCCAGCCATATAATTTTTCATAGACGGCCATACACTATTTTTGTATGGGATTGATCTACTCGCAATTTGTAGTCCGAGAAATCGGGTGGAACGCGGCAATCAACTCATCATTATCATAGACGCTGCAAGCCATATTTGTAACCACGTGTGTTGCGTCCTGCCCTGGTGTCTAATTGCTAGGGTTCCGTGTTTTCGGGTTTATTTTAAAGGAAGTTCGTTTTTTCTTTCCTATGTATATTTTACCCCCACGAATCCGGTGTTTTTGGTGTCTATTTTCGGTGTCGTTGTCTACTACTACTACTACTACTACTACTACTACTACTACTACTACTACTACTACTACTATTACTATTATTATTATTATTAATTTTATTACTGATGATGATACTCCTTAACCTCCAGGAATGCGCGTCACCCCAATACTTTGAAAAATTGTCTGGGTACCAGTAAGAGAGAAGAAAAACAAAAACGAGATATGGGACGTGTTTGTAGCAGTGCTGGAAGTAACGCTGTTGTTGTAAAGCGTTGGACTTTTTTGTAACGCATTAACATACTCGTAAGTTTTCCAAATGTGTAACGAGCAGTAATGTTACTATTTTACTCGTTACTATTTTGCAATATTGTTACAAAGTAGTTACTGGTTAATTTTGAGTAAGATTTTTCTGTTTCAGCTTAAAAAAAGAAAAGGTTAATTCACATTCTGGTAACTTCACCGACAAGGGAAAATAAATCCTCCGCGGCATCATTTTTTAATTCATTCATAGAGAAAGCAATATAAATCCAATAAGAATCTAAAAAAAAGAAACGCTAGAAATATGATGAAATGAAAAATAATAAACACTGAAATCACTCTAAAAGTTTCATTGTCGTCGAAGCACGTATCTGGGGATTGTCGCTGCTAAAAATCTCAATAAACGCAAAAGTAAGGATCACTATAGGCTTAATAGTAATCTCTGTAATGCGTTAATTTTAGACGAAATAACGAGTAACGCTGTTTCATAACTTTTTTTTGCGGTAACAAGCATAACACTCACTCCCGGAGGAAAAAAAAAAAGTGTCCGTGGACAGAGTTTAGTAGTGGCTGTGTTTCGTATCAAAACAAAACAAAGCTAAAAAAAAATCGTGAAACCTGGGTTTTTCTTATTTGAGCGCAGCTCCGAGGTCTCACGGTTTTTCGGTTTTTCACGATTTTGGCAAAACCTCCTCGTTCTTTGCGGAGGCCTTCTTTGCCGTGTTGTGAGCGCCCTCTCCTCTCCTTGTCCTTACCAGGACTCTGGTGGGAGCCATCAAGGACCAGTCGACGTCAAACTTCCAGGGTGCCAACCACACGGGAGCTCTGCACAAGTGCAGGCTCGAAACTAAGGGCTGCACGGAGGTCCCCATCCAACGAGTCGGTGAGTGCGTTCGCTAAAAATATAACCGCTGTAAATGTATAGCATTTGTAGGTCCTCTGTGACGTCACATCACGTCACGGTGTTACGTGAAACCATGACCTAACAGTTTCACGTGACGTCATGGTCTTACGTGCAGTCAGTGTCACGCAACCATTAGGAAAGCACGTGGTCATGTACCAACCTTATTAGATTAGTTCCGTTAAGAAACTGTTCACAGACGCTGCTTGCATGAGCAGAACCCCCTTCTCCCACCACGGCTCACCTCCCACCGTTTGATGTGCGGGACGGCTGCTATGGTAACTAGTGTATTCTGTGGAATACGTACGTTTTCAAGCACAGCGTCTAGATGGCATTCCATCATACTCTATGGAACACTCAGTTTTGAAATGAATAACTAGATGGCACTTCAAACGACGGGAGGCGACTGAAGTGAGTGAGGGGCGGCGGGGGGGTGCTTCCATCTCGGGAGTTCCACAACTGAGGCAGTTTAATAACGTTGTCATGCACCTTGTGTCACGTGACGTCACAGTGTTACGTGGTGTCATAGTGTCTCATTCCGTCACAGTGCCACGTGTAAGACGACGACCCGATGGTTACCTCTCATGGAACTTGTCACTGTTCCAGCCCAACGGTCAGACAGCAACTAGCTGTTGTGAACACCGTGACGTCGTCAACGTGACGTCACCATCGAGACTACATTCCCCGGACACGAGAACCCTACGAGCTGACCCTATAAATGCTACGCAATCAGAAATTGCAATAACAGCTGCGAGAACGGCACACGCACTCGGAATTGCTACGAGCCATCGGGCCAGTCCGTAGCTTGGAATGTGCCACATGACCTCCCGCTTGGGTTAGCCGAGTGACACGCGGTGCGTAAAGTCACGTGGCTTGCGTGGAACGCCGGAATGGCTAACATGGCTCGCAACGTAGTCTCACGTTCGCCAGCAATCTAGTGAAGTAAAAAGGGTTGCGCTGAACGCTTAGCGTCACTTGAAAAAGGTAAAGGGTGAGCCAATGAAGGTCGGTTCACACAGGGGCGTTTTCTACGTTACGTTACGACCGCTTACGTCGCGAGTCACCGAAACATCCGGGCATCGAATGAAGCGTGGTGACCGATTCAAGGAGTAGCTTGCACGCGACATACGAAACACGAATGTTCCGGTGACTCCTCATGTAACGTAGGAAGTCGTAAACAAACGCCCCTGTGTGAACCGACCTTATAGAGTGTCCAAAAAAAAGCATTCGTGACCGCGCAGCAGACGCTACGATCCATTCCAACCAATGCAGCGCTGTGAATGCACCATGTGACCACGCGCCCTGCTCGTTGCTGTAACCCAGGGGTTTCCAAACCCCGGCCCGCGTGATTCTTCCGACCAGTCCGCAGCCGGCCGCCATCTAGGCCGCCATACTTCCAATGAAGCCCGGCCCGCTACCCGCTTTCAGCAGACCCACTGGTACCGGCTCAAAAACGATGTGCGCTTAATAAAACGCCTCTGCGTCGCGCTCCAAATGCACAAGAGAAGATACCAGAAAGAACGAGGGAAAACTGCATCATAACGGGGTTCTCTCGCCGTGAATGAACATTGTCATCACCAGCATCACCATTCTAGTCCCTGGCTTTATGTATGCAACTATGTTAAACCCTTCGCCTTCTCATGTAGTGCATTGTGTCAGCTTGGGTCCAGACGCAGGCGATGCTACAAGCGCGAGCTCCGGGCTTTCTGCATCCCTGCCAAGCACGCGCACGCTCGTGCAATGCAAAGCACTGTTCAGGGCCACACGCTCGCGCTCGCAGCATCGGCTGCGTCTGGACCCAAGCTGGAAACTATAGTGACAGTGCATATGTGTCAGCATTACACTCTGCTTCACCTTATGTTGTACCGCAGGAAAGGCTACAAGCGCGAGCTCCATGCTCTAGGGCACATCTCGGCGGCACATGCTCTCATGCACCAAGGCGCAGCTACCAACGCTATGAGCTCGCGTTTCTAGCCTTCGCTGTGGTACAACATAAGGTGAAACGGAGTATAGTTTGTTCATTCTCAGTCTTTTGCAGTGCGCATATGTGCCGAAGTATCCGTTCGCTTTCATTTATGCCTGGTAAGTTTTTGTGGTCGCAATCGTTGTGTAATGTCATAATTAGCTAAATATTAAGTTTCCTATTTAAATATGTATCTTCATCCAGCTTTGGGTTATTTTAAATCATTTAACATTCAATTCTCCATTTATATTCTTACCTTGTGTATTACCTGCACTGGTTCTAACGTCTCTCTCTCTTTATTTTTTTATTTTTGTAGCTAGCACGGACAACATCGATACTGCTACGACCGAGTACCAATATCGCGAGCTCAATGACCACATGCACCTCGGTATGAGCCTCGTGACGCAACCCGGACCGGAAGGCCGGGTCGTGGTAAGTAACAGTGTTATGTTTACCAAAGAAAAAAAATCGTGAGCCATTCCACTATGTGAAGAGGGATGACCAGCGAAGCTGTTTAGTACACGACACAGACGTGACACAGAATTTTGAGCAAAGGTACAAACACGCGTATTGTCTTGATCGGTGGTCATCGTGACGAACGGTACGCGCACACATGTCGAGGACTATCGCCGCCTCGAGGAGCCGGAGGAAACTAAACACTCGCAACGGGATCGCCATCCGGCGGAAGGAAAGGAAACTACGCACGCAAGCGCTTGGAACGACGACAAAGAGAGGGCGGTGCGAGCGTAGACATGGCCGATGCGGGTCGCACAGCGGAAAATTTTTGAGAAACCTTAATTATCTACCTGAGAGTCTACTGATCTTAAAAAATGGTGCCTATTGATGACTAATCTACTGAAAATGCATATCCAAGTGATGAGACGTATAAGCTTTTGCATGGAATGAAGCGATTTTGCATCAAATTCGGGACCCGAGTTTTTGTTGACGCACACCAAAAATTCATAGAACCCTAGCGCATAAACAGCTTCGCTGGAAAAAAGAAAAGATGAAATGGTTACCTTTAGGTAAGGCGATTAATATTCCGTCAGTTTTCATAACCTTAATGGCTCGAGCTTGATGTCAGTGCGCGAAGATCGAGCAGTTAGACTAGTAGCTGTTTTTACGAATTGTTGAACGGTGAGCATTGACCAGTGGTTAACGACTAACAAGGTGAGAACGACAGGGAGGGGCTTCAGTTGTGCCGCCTTTAGCGCGAGCTCCCTACCTTTGAGAACGCTTTGGCATCTCGTGCATCTCGAGAGCGCGCGCACAGGCAAAGCAGGATGGAAGGCGTAAAGTACGTGTTGTAGGCCGGGCGTTTGAAAGACACGTCCTACCGTTCTACTCTGTCAGTGAATAGGAAGTCCGCTGCTTGCCTCGTGCAGTGTGCCCATGATTTAGTGTAATACAAATGCCTCTATTCACTTTGCCAAAATATTGGGTGTCCCAAGTCACCAGGCTCGATCTCAAATGGACCGTACAAATCGACGCCTGCACGTAACAATCTAAACTTTTCGTCAAAGGTGTATTTCACAGGTCGGTTTTTTCTTGTAATATTACAAAGCGCAGCTCCCTTTCTGTAAAAAAATAGGGCCAAGAAACTTGCCAGGGTCAACCGCGGGCGGCGACGCAGACGACCGAGTCGAGTTACGGGATGTGTTTGGCGAACGCATTGATAGGCGGCGCTATCTCCTAATCTAAACTGGTCGCGACCACCGTGGTTTATTAAAATTAACACTATATTTTTGTAATGTACCTTTGGTTTAAAAATAAATGCGGACAATAACACGAAAACTTAAAGTAAAAAAAAAAAAACGCGTTTGCATAACGACGGCGTTTTTGCTGCCAACAGATTTCGTCTACATGTCGTCTGCTTTCTTTCTCTGGTCGGCTACACCCAACGTTATTAGATTAGCTCAGTTACGGAACTGCTCATAGACGCTGCTTGCACGAGCAATACCCCCCACCTCACTCACCACGACTGCCCCCCGTAGTTCGACTCGCCGGACGGCTGATATGGTAACTGCAGTGTATTCTATGGAATCTGTATGCTTCGAAGCACAGCGTCTAGATGGCGTTTCAGCTCTGCTCTATGGAACACACAGTGATGAAACGAAAGTCTAGGTGGCGCTTCAAACGACGGGAAGCGGACTGAAGTGAGTGAGGGGGTGCCCCCTTCTGCGGGAGTTCCACAACTGAGGTAATCTATATAGTAACGTTGGCTACACCTTCGTACGCTGCACCCGACGCCATTTGTCAATACGCGGCGCCAAACACACCCCGCAACTCGACTTGGCCGTCAGCGTCGCCGCCCGCCGTTTACCCTGGCAAGTTTCTTGGCCCTATTTTTTACAGAAAGAGAGCTACGCTTTGTAATTTTACAAGAAAAAACTGACCTGTGAAATAGACCTTTGACGAAAAGTTTAGATTGCTACGTGCAGGCGTAGATTTTTACAGCCCATCTTAGATCGAGCCTGGTGACTTGGGACATCCTATAGAATGTATCAGTGTCTATCCCGAGTTCACGCGGGAAAAAGATGAGTTAGAGGTGAATTTTAGACTATTTTTATCCCGTGAATCTGAATATCACGTTCGTTTTCCCCGATGATGTAACAAACGCGAGAAAACGCGAAAACCTCCGACCGGTCGTTATGTCTTAAAAGGATGTTTCGGTTGTCGAGCGCAAGTCGCTCGTGTGGGCAGCGCGTGCAATTTCGAACTTGCCAGGGTATATTCCCCCGCACTGACACCAGTCATAACGTCTTTTACTGGCCTTTTCTTTTTAAATTAGCAAGAGTGCGCGTGCATAGCTTTGATAGACGCGAAGATGCGCGAAAGCGGAGATTGCGGGAAGGACGGGCTTCAGCGTTACTTTGAAAAGGATTTTCTGCAGCCCCATTGTGCCAAATTGAAAAATAATCTCTATATTCGTGATGATTTCAGTGTTTTTACTCAAATACAGAACCACCTCGCTTCCCTTAAAAAAAAAGTGAGCGAAGTTGCGTGCTTGATTGGATTGAGCCCCTCTTTTTTAATCAGCAAATATTTATTATGTGAGGTGGCTGTGGTTATATAAATTCTTCTGGTGTTGCTTTACAAAATGCAGGATTATAATTACTATGCCATTTCTGCCACCTGTTCCAAGATGCCTCTCCTGCTTCATTTGAGCCAAATACGGACAGTGTGCGCGAGCACCGTGCTACAGAGCTAATTTCACTTATTTTTGCCTAGACGAAAATTCATCTCATCGTAATGTCTTTATGGTAGGGTACGTGTGATGATAAACTTAATGTTCGAATATGTGAATTCGAAAATAGCAGCATTTGAATCCGATTAAATTTCTGCAATTTTGTGATATTTTTTCACTTACCTTTTATTTGCTTCAAGAACGAGCGAACTTTAGACCGAGGTTCAGAAAATAATTTCCGAGAGGAATTTTTGGATTGTTTCGAGTCTGTTCGGGCAGAGTTATGCAGCTCAGTTGAGTGCGCCCACTGCGCAGCACAGGTGCGAGAAGCCACATCCACGGGGCTTCCTGCAATGCACTTGCAACACGCGCGCTTTGGGTGCAGACGTGCGCTAAATACGTGCTTTTTCAACAAGCTATCGCGAGCACTCTTTACACCCTCCGTAAAGACCTGTGCTAATAGGGAGTTTTCGTAGACCGCGTTTCCACCTCCGCTAAGCCCTCCGCAACGAAGCAGCCGCTACTGCGCCGGCGCGCCGATGGCCTTGACTGTAGAGTTTGAGGTATCGTAGCTGGTTGCGGAGAGCGTTGCGGGACAGCGGAAACGATCTACGAAAACTCCCTAGGAAGTTATCGTAGACCGCCTTTCCTCCGCTAAGGCCTCCGCAACGAAGCAGCCGCTACTGCGCCGGCGCGCCGATGGCCTTGACTGTAGAGTTTGAGGTATCGTAGCTGGTTGCGGAGAGCGTTGCGGGACGGCGAAAACGATCTCACGAAAACTCCCTAATCAGGAAGTTATCGTAGACCGCCTTTCCCCTTCCGCTAAGTCCTCAGCAGCAAAAAGATTGCTGCTGCGCCTGCGCACCGATAGCCTTGACTGTAGAGTCCGGGTATGGTAGCAGGTTGCGGAGAGCATTGCGGGACGGCGAAAACGATCTGTGAAAACTCCCTAATATCCCGCCCTCGTGCGTGACAGTGATGCCCGTTTCGTGAAGTCATGAAATGTTTCTCAAAGGGAACACCTCAATCTTCCAAAGTTGTGTTCGTCCTTCCGTCCGTTCGTTTCTCCGCTAAATGGTGCGCGAAAATTGACGTCGCCTTACCTGACATCGCGTGACCCCGCTAAATTTAACAGGAAAATTCACGTCACGTGACCTAGAAACCAATTTTATGTTTCCCGCTAAATTTAGGGGATAAATCGACGTCACGTGACATATACACCAATTCCGTTTTCTCGCTAAATTTAGCGGGAAAGCTGACCTCACGTAACACACTAATTCAGTTTCTCCGCTAAAATTTGGAAAATTTATGTGGCCTATACAGCAACTTTGTTTTCCCGCTAAATTTCGTGTGCGAAATCGGTGTCACGTGGCCTAGTTTCACTGCCGAATTTAGCGGAAAGATGGATAAACATGTAGGTTGTTCTTCATTCCTCGAAAACGATAGAATTTTAAGAACTGTCTTCCATACATTATTGGACTCTAAAAGAAGAGAAATAGCTGCCAACTCTTTGTTTTCCGAGGCCATTTGATGTTAGTTGTCGCCCACTTTAGCGACTTTTTCGGAGGAAACTCACTTGACCACGCAAATATTAAGGTAGTCTCGTTTCTAATTTTTGTTTGGATAGAGAGAAAAGCACTTCCAGAGTAGAATGAAGCATCCTAAAGCATCATCATAAATTACAACTCCATTTCTGGGAATACTGCATGCTAAATTGCTTCCAGAGATATAAAATATGCCGATGTCCCCTGGTACACCACATTTGTCAGAAGTCTCTGCATTTTGTGGCAAATTATAGATAGTGTAAATATGTTTTAATGGGTGAAAAAAAGCGCACATATTTATTAAGGATCATCTAAGGGGCCTTCCAGAGTGGCCATGCGCTTAAAATTAGTACGTGTCAGTATCCTTTCTTGATAGGGAAAGTATTCCTAGGACAGTCCCTTAGGATAGTCCTCTGCCTCAAGGAGTGACCAGTTTATTAACCATATAATGAATGAACTGTTTGTGCTGTTGATTTTTTTGTTGCATGCCATATTTGCATAGCTCATTTTTTTGCAATGTAGATTCTGTGTTGTTTTTTTCATGCTCATAATCTTTGGACTTTACAGGGCTGGGCAGTTGATTGATTAACCACCTGATTAATCATTTCAGTTCTTCAATAGCCATCAATTTTTTTGTTTGGTTAGTAATCGGTAAAGATCAGGGCAGAGTTTGTTTAAAGAAATGTGAATAAAGAATGAGGCTCTGCTTTGATTGTAGAACATACAGTTAATGTTTCTAAACTTGCTTTGTCCATGTTATTCTTATTTTATCTCATTTTTTTGTGGGTGGTAAGGTTTTGTGGCCATGTTATTCTTATTTTATATTATCTTATCTCTTATTTGTTGTGAGTGCTAAGTAGGAGTTCCAAATCAGACCACATTGCGTGGTTGACAGTAAAAGAAAAGACTAAAAAGAAATGTTTATAATTTTGCACATTTTGAGACCTTATGCTCGGAGGTCAACAGAACCAATTAGTTTATTAATTAATGGATTGAAAGGTAGCGATTAACCAGGTTGCAATTTTTAATCGACACTTAGCTAATATATTTACCTAGTTTGGTTCAACACAAACATATTTTTATAGGGTTGTGCGAATATTCGAAATTTCCGAATAGTAGTTTCGAATAATGACACCATTCGATATTCGCTTCGAGAAGAACTGTACAATTCGCGTTTTTTAGAGTGTTGATTGCGGCGGAGTTAGCCCTGCTGAGTGCGCTTCTTACCTAGCTACTCGAAGCACTGCTGGAGAAAGCAATACCCGCGAAAGCGAGCTCCGCGGGTATTTCTTCTCCGCATGACATTGGTGCTCGGTAAGAAGCGCACTCAACGGGGTAACCTGCCACGATCAAACGCTTGGAAAAGTATGAATATTTCAATTGCGTGCTTGGAAGAAAATCATACATTCAAAGCGGAATGGTGCACGCGTGCCGGCTGTATATGAAAATAATTGGAAACTTTGTGAATGTGTATATTGTAAGACCCTTTATTTTCACGGCCCCTATTTTTCGCGAATCGGTCACAGAGGACATAGTCGCGGCCACTAAATTTCGCGAATTCCAGAGACCTGCATTGAAATTGTTAAGGATAGGGGTGTCGCGAACTTTGTCGAACCGGATTTTTAGGTCGAACCTTCGGGGTTCGACTGGGTGCGAACCGAACGACGAACCTTCGAACTTTTCACCCGATTCGGCCTGGTTCGACTTTGTGGACAGTGTGGCCAGACCTTAATACAAGCATGTCTAGGTTTGGAGAATGTTTTTTTCTCATGCAAAGGGTTATTTTATTTTATGAACAGTTGCAATTAAAAGAAACCAATTCAATCACTGAGTGAAGTTAATAACTTAATTTTTTTGTAGTGTATCACTGAAATAACCAATAAGCGCTACCCTTAAATGATCTCTTAGCCATTACCATCCGATCCGAAGCCAACTGGCCAGCCTGTCCGTGCATGCACATTACGAGTCAGAACCTCAATGCAAGGTTCGATCGAACATTCCACTAAAAGTTTGAAAAAGTCGAACCTGGTCGAACTCGAACCTCGGCCGGTTCGCGACACCCCCTAATAGTTAAAGGACCGAAATTGTTGCGTGCCTTTAAATTTCGGGAATTTTTTCAATTCGCGATATTCGCGAAAATTAAGGGCTTGCAAACATTAAGGGTTTTACAGTATCTACATTGTAGTAATAGTTTCAAAATTAAACTGACTATATTGCAAGAGTGTATGTTAGGCAGAGATGCCGTTACAACCTGCGTTCATCACTGCGCGATTCATTCATTTTTATCTCGAAATTAAAGAAAGAATATTTAAGATTTGTAAATTCACTCAATTAGTTATAGTCGGCCATTTCTATAGGATTCATTTTATGTCAAACTCCAGTCATTTACTTACCATCCCATGACATCAGAAATTCTGACATCACAGCTCATAAAAATAGATAGATTAAACTTGGCTTATAAATGAACAAGTGGAACAATTTTCACAAGTTTAGCCGGATTTTCGTCTAAGCATTATGCTATAGTAGCGAAAGGCATGGAAAAACTATTCGATATTTGAACAAAAATATTCGGCCAAAACCACTATTCACTTCGAACTCAAAATCCACTATTTTGCACAAGACTAATTATGTTCCTTGTGTTGGCAGGTATGTGCCCCGAAATGGAAGAACCAGAAGTATGTCAGAAACTCTATACATGCTGAACGGTGCTTGTTACGTCATGAACAAGAACCTAGATGACATCAAGGTGCTACGTCCACTCATTCGAAAAGGTGTGGAGCTCGTTATATGCATTTACTTTTGGCCCTGGTTGTTTTTCTTTGGTCATCTGAGCTGGGCCGTGGCAGCCATATGTGCTTACTTGTGTTTTGCCAACTTGGTCCTGCAGCTTTTCAAGTTATAGAACCCGAGACATACCTCCATGCTCTGGCAGAGGCAGGATTCTCAGCACAGATTTCTCAGGTATGTTGCTCATTGCATGCATGTTAGTTCGTGCAATGCCATGTCTCAGATTTCTTTTTTCTTCCAAAATATTTTTTATTCAAATATATTGAGTGTGCAAGCTCCAACATTTTTGGAAAAGGTTTAATAAGAGGTCTCAAGAAAAGGCATCATGTCGGCATCTTTCATTGTGATTCCCACTGCATGTGGACATTAGGCAAAAGCTCAATTCTTGTCACATCAATTTGTTTAGTGATTATATTTTCATTATTGGCATAGAGACAAAGGTGTGGGTCCAACAAGTAGACTGGTATGTTACGTTGTCAACACAGGCTAGTTGCAGCTATGCCGTTTATGAGTACATTGCAATACATGAAGCCCTTTGCTGTAGTTAAAATGAGATGTATGTTTTTGTGAAGTGGTGTCCTTAGCATTGTTCGCTTTGGGATATGAATCCATAAGATGAATATTTGTCACTTCCTCTTATTTTCTGGGAGGTCATTGCCCCATAACTTGATGTTTTGTTTAATTCAGATGGGAACATGCCAGTCAGAACCGCAAACTTTACCCTTTTTCCAGAATAGTACTTTTTACAACTTGGGACATAGGAAAAGAATTGAGACATTATCACATGTATTTGCATGATTGTAGGTCGACACCCCCACTATTGCAATTGTCAGCGAACAGCAAAAATTTTTACTAATTTTATGACAGATTATGGTCTGGTATGTGGAATGAAATGAAAGGAATGAAAACTGATGTTAGTCACATCCAAAACAGAAGGAGGATAAATGTAATGTACTTTTATTTTTTGAAGTGGATGCATGCCACCATTTCTTGCAATTAAATGCTACGTGTCCCCATCCTTTGCCCCCCACATTTCAAGAGTGTTTTTTTTAGATTTTGTTACCTTGTTTGGATGAGCGATATATATGAAACTTGTCTTCTGTCTACTTTCGCTTGCAGGACAATGAGCTGATTTTAGGTACACCAGGATCAATGGACTGGACAGGTGAGTGATGGATGTTATCTCAGTAGTCCAACAAGCACTAGACAAAGAGATTGTCTGTTAACAATTTCGAACATAATCAGGTATGCTTCTTTCAGGACATAGAAACCAGCTACTTTTAGGAAGCACAGTGGCAGTGGTTGTCACGTAAAAATGGGGTATTGAGAAGCCTTCAAGAGGGGCTGTGCATGTCATTCTGCACTTTTCACATTTCTGTTTTGTTCACTAGCTGTCTCAAATACATAGAGTTATAGATGCATTTCTAAACTGCATCAAAACATAGTGAACAAATAACTATATTAAAAGTGTGTGAAATTAAATTTGACAAAAATATGAGGTACAAAAGTATGCCAACATGAAAGTCATAGCATGTCTTCCAATGCTAAAAACTGCAACCTCAATAGGCTTTGTGAAAATTTGCTTCTTTGATTCAGAATCTAGTATTTGCAACAGTGCTCTCGAAAAAAAAAAGATTGCCACAGAAACAATACAGTCTTGCCGGAGCCTTGACCAGTGCAATTTACATCTTCGAAGTCCCAGCCCAGATCGTGTTTGGGTGTTGAAACATGTTTAGTGGGCCTTGGAATTTGCTGGGCTTTGTCTTAGATTGCTGTGATTGGTTCACCACGAAGTCAGCAGAAGAGCACACTCAGGGGACGTGATCTCTGAGTGGAACTTGTGTAATACTGACATAGAATATGTGGGTGCATGACATGGTTTTATATCTGCAGGAAGCCTGGTAACGTATGGCATACCGTCAGATCCCGAAGAAGAATTGAAACTCAAGGTCATTGGACGGCTCAGCACTTTAAAGGTCCCTCAAATTCAGCAATACATTGGTAAGTTTGTAGCGGTTTTATCATTCCAGAACTGGCCTATTTAGTTGAGAGATATGTGAAAAGATATTTTATTATTTTGGTCTGCTGTCCGCTACACAACAACAACAACAACAGAAAAGAACAGCAGGTTTTTTTGTTTCGTTAAGGCTTGAACATTTTAAGATTTGTCCTAGAATAATTTTAGCTTGTTCCTTGAGAAATTTTACTTTTGTTACGAGTGTTGCTTTTATATTAAAATTTACCTCTATTCAAGTGAGGTGATCAATGTCATTGGTCATTGACCGATAGCATATTGTTACCATTACAAATCTAGCACAGGCCCACACTTTATTTTTTGCAATTAACATTTTGTTATTAAATCAAGTTCGTGATAAGTGAAGTAGAAAATCTTCTTGGAACGCAGACGGAAGAAATAAAGCCAACTAAGAAAATGTTTGGCACTTGCTTTGAGCCATCATGGTCTCCCTGAGGCAAAGAACCAACAGCAAGATCCTAATATTCCGAGTTTTAATGCCGGTTGAGGTGCATGCAGCCTGATGAAGGCTTACAAGTGCATTAAAGACATTTCTGAGATCGTCTGTTCTTGGTGATAACTCATTCTACGAAATCTTAGCATCTTAGAACTCGAAAAATTATGCTCGTCCGACTTCTATTTACCTACTAAAAATGTGATCGAAATTCGTGCCACGCCCCTTTCTGGGAGGAAAAATCTGGGCACAAAATTCAGCGGAGGCGCTGCCGGTGCCTCGACTGGATTTTGTGCTCCAGAGTCATCCGCTCAGAAAGGGGCGTGGCACAAACTTTATCACATTTTTAGTAGAGAAATAGACATTGCACAAGCAAATTTTTTGGAATTCTAGGATGCTTGGAGCCCATAAGATAAGTTATCATCAAGAACAGCCATCTCAGAAACGTCTTTAGTGCACCTTTAATGCAGAGTATGCCAGCTCTTTAGTGGTGCACATAAAAAACCCTGCATGTGCACATGTTTCGTCCAGGGTACTCGGTGGCGTCGGGGAACTTCTTCGAGAGCATGGGACGCTCCTTTGTTGCTGGTGCACCAAGGGACACTGCTGACTACAGGGGGGCAGTAAGTCTTACCCCCATTTTGAGGCCAATATTGTTCACCTTTGCAATGCTTGTAACTCAACATCATAGTAGTAACAACATCATCAACATCAACTCTAATTTCTTTAACTCAGCACCTTGAAGGAGAGCTTCAGGGATGTCCCATCCGAATGCTTCCAGCTCAGAAAATAATAAATTGAGTTTGAGGGAAGAGCAGGTATGACGTTTATCTTGTTGTATGATACATACAGTGTGATATGGAAGATGACTTGAAGTATATTGGTTCATTTCAGCTGGGTATTGGATGTTTTTTCGGTCCCTAGAATACCATTTGGGGAGCACGTTTTGGCATCTGGTGGATATATAGGACGTCCACAATGAATTTTGTGAATCTCATCGCTCCAAAACAAGCCAGAAAAATTGGCACCTGCACAAAAATTCGTCACCTCTACGCAAATTTGGAGGAAGTTTGAGCTTTCTGTGCACAAGTGCTGATTTTTCTGGCTCGTTTCAGAGCGCGGAGATTCGTTGCGGACACCCCATACAAGTATGTTTGAATGCGTTTCAACAGTGAGCAGAGATAAAGGCGGCTATAGTTTTGCATCTACCCACTAATATTTCCGACCAGAGCTTGGTGTTCTGTTGTTCCCGCTTGCCCTCATCTCCTCTCCCCCAGTTTCTCCCCGTTTACATTTTCGCTGTCACTCAAGGATACAGCGAGGCCATCCTGTCAGTTTTCTCGGGAGCTGAACAGCTAGCACAACCTCTTGACACGCATTAAATTTATAGACATTCATTTTTGCTTCAGAAAAGCTGATGAAATAGCTACATGAAAGTTTATCAATGAAATAGCTACTACAGTATATGAAAGTTTAGTATATAACGTTAAAATACATAAAACGCAAGAGACGAACACCGACAGAAGGGACACACCAATGCTTTGGGTGTTCTTTCTGTCTGTGTTTATGCTTTCTTCTCTACATCTTTAAATACGAATAAGAAGTCTCCCAAGCTTCCACCTTAACAAGTAACGTCTTGCCCCCTATATATTTTATGTGCACTGAGAGACCTGTTTGTAGAAACTGTTCTTGCCATTTTTTGTGCCATTTTATCTCGTTAAGGTGAATGCCTTATTGTCGGACTGTAGGGAAGCTATATAGGTAGTTCAGAGGTAGATATGTAAAACGCATGAAACGGAATTTGGCAAAGTGGGAGCTGTCTGTGCATTATCTTAATTTTATTTTCCAAGTGATTCCTTGTTTTGAAATTTCCAGGTGTACTTTTTCAAGCCGGAGACTCCCGACTCGAGCAACCTCAATGTGCAACTGAAGAAGGAGGGGAACAGGCAAGTCCAAGTCACTGCAGCCCGTTTACGTATCAGCATCCGTGGCAACTTGCAACTTGCACATGCCCTATCACTCGGTGCAGTTTGGTGCTATTTGCATAAAACGATTTGTGTAAATACGCCAATGAACGGAATGCAGTGAAATATTTCACAAAGGTTTCTTTAGATGGTGCGTTTATCATATTCAAATTCCATGACTGTAGGTCTCTGGGAAAAAAATGCGAGCCAAAGTAATCCTGTTATTTCCATGGCCAGGAAGGGAAACAAACCTTCTGGTTCTTCTCACAGAGGGCACAACACAAAACAAAAACTTAAAATCCTTTTCGAGATGAGTGTCCTAGAGCAGATCCAACACACTCGTGCGTGTGTGCTATCGTGTGTGTGACTGGCTGCGTCAAACGGACTGTTTGTTTCCATTTTCCTCCCTGGCAGCAGCTGGATAGCGGGTTTTTTGGCTCGTATTTTATTTTAATTGAAACCTACACTCATGAAATTTGAGCTTAGGAATGATGTTCTTTCTTCGTGATTGCGCCGGGACCCGACGACGGAGGCAGCTGATGGTCGCTGAAGGAAAAGTAAAGCAGCCAGGACTCCGCGGATAGAGGGAAGAAAAAAAACACGTCTATTTACAAGCGAAGCTACTTTCAGAATCCCTGCCGAAGGTTACACCCCGTGCCATCCTCTCGTCTTCTTTCTCTCCAAAATGTCCCCTGCCTCAGCCCGCACGAGCGTCGCCAGTTCACCCACACACAGGGGCACACGTGCAAACGCAAACACGCAAAGAAAAGAAAACGAAACTCGGTCCTGTTCCCGCGTCCATTCACGGTGATGGCGGGGCCGATTCTCACACCTCCCGACTAAGTATATTTTTTAGACCTGAAATGTCAAAAATAATATATAACATCTAAACTCAAACGTGTACGCATATCAGTCACACCTTGCACAGAGTTTGGGACTCGACCCGCAAGAATCCAAACTATAAGAGAAATTTACACCCATACGCAAATCACATGCTAGTAAAGTGATTCTTACTGTGCCCGCCAAGGCTCTAATGCTATCGTGACCAGCCTTGTGTTTGCGCTCGTAATATACACTTAATGAAAGCAGGTACTTAAAGAAACAAAAAGAAACGTTACATGTATAAGGCACACATGCGAGACTACTAAAAGAACATAGGAACAGAAGAAGCGTTTTCGTTGTCCCTTCTCGCGATGAACTTTAACACATCTAGTTGAGTCATTAAAATCTTCCAAAGGATGCTCTTACACTGTCCCACAGCACGTTCTAACATGCCCTTGGATAACCTTCTCGCCGTCGGCGTACAGCCACGGGTCTCGTCGAAGGCCCTCAGGAAGGCCTCCTTTTCGGAGGGCACCACGAACGGCTGGTAGCGGTCCGACAGGTGGTCCCGCTTCTCTTATACGTACTTCTCCACCGCGTTCTTGGCGTCCACCCACTCCTTCTCTATGCGGTCCGTGTGGACCATTTGGACCTCGCGCTCCACAAGCTGGTCCATCTCGAAGGCCCTCAGCTGTGGCACCCGGACCTCCACCGGAAGCTCCGTGGCCTTGGCCTGCTTCTCTTTTGGGCTGGGCCGGTCCTCCTTCTTGACGGGCTCGCCCTCGGCCACTTTGTCGGGGTCTCCTCCCTCGGTCGGGGGTGCCTTTTCGCCACTCGCCGCCCCCGCCACCGCTAGGTCGCCATCGTTTGCACGCCCAGCACTTGCCTGTCGACCGTCGGGCTTGCGGTCCATGGCCGAGGCGGACACCACCGAGAAGATGCCGCGCAGGTTGAGACGCACTTTCACCTTGATCTTGGACGCCCCGCCCTCGGCCGCGGAGACCACCTTGTTCCCCGTGAAGCTGCCCAGCTGCAGGTCCGGGTGGGGCACCACCGCCTCCTGCGGGTACCTGGCCTCGAGGTTGAAGGGCTTGCTCCGGGAGAAGGTGAGCATCTTGCTGAAGGGCAGCTGGTGCCAGCGGGGGAACACCTCTGCCTGGCTGTCCTCTCCCTTGCCCGGGTCGTAGCACAGCTCCATGGGGTAGGGCTGGGCGTCCACCACCGCAAAGTCCCGCACCTTGAAGATGGGTGACAGCATGGCACACTGCAGGGCACCGCCCCGGGCCACCGCCTCGTCCTGGTGCAGTGTCGTCGAGGGCTCCCGTTGGAACACCTTGCGGACCAGCTGCTTGACCACCGGCACCCGGGTGCCGCCCCCGACCCGCTCCACCGACTCCACGTCCGGCGGCCACAGCCCGGCCACCGTCGGCGCTCACGCCATGGTGCGCTCGGCACGCGCTAGCAGCTCGGTGCACATGGCCTCGAAGGTCTCCCGCTTCATCTTGCCCGCAACGTCCTGGTCGTTCTTGAAGCACTCGATTTTGAGCGGCAAGTCGTGCGGGTTGGCACTCATCTGCTTCTTGAGCTTTTCGCACTTGGTGATGAGGTGCATGAGGGCCCACCGGTTGGTGGCCACGTCCAGCTTGTAGCGCTCCTTGAACTCCTGGACGAAGTAGCGCACCAGCACCATGTCGGAATCGTGGCCCCAACTCCATCGAAGGTGGTGGCCAGCATCTTGAGCCGGTCCTTGTTGAAGGCCACCAACACCACCTGGAGCGCCGAGTGGCCCATGCCCATGAAGGCCACCACGCGCAGCTTGTCCTCGGGCAGGTCGTTCTTGTAGAAGCCGAAGCTGAGTGCCACGGCCGTCATCTGCGACCTCACCACCTTCGTCAGTAAGCGCGTCTTCAGCTTCACAAACCATCGGTTCCAAGTCAGCCCTCCCGCAAGCCAATTTTAGGCTGTCGTAGTCATCGGGCGTCAACAGCATGTCTATGCCGTTAACCAACTGTTCAGTGACAGCGCACAAGAGCGACACCTCTCGAGGGACGTAGTCAACGTCGCTTGTGGGGAGAGTCATCGGTATATGGCGCAGAACGGCGCTCACGCTGTCCCCAAACGCCCCAGTCAGTGTCACTCCTCCGGACGACCCCTTCATTTCCGGCACCACCCCATCACGCACTACGCTAATCTCCGCTCCGGAATCGATAATCGCCTGCACCATCCTCGGGCCGCATTTCACCTCCACTCTCCGCAACTCAGCGCGCGTACCGTTCTGATTGACATTTATGTCCTGGGACATACTCTGCTGAGATGGTGTCAAATTTGTTAAGATGTTACCCACCACGGAGTTATTTCTTTCTCCATCTGCCGTCTTCCGTGGACAGTCACGAGAAAAGTGTCCCATTTCTTTGCAGCTGAAACACTTCACCCGAGAACCGTTAGGTTTAGTGTCTTGCCTTGGTTTCTCGTGTTTCTCCTCAAGAGAAGTGGCCTTTGTTGTGTTGTATGCGCGGCTCTTAGAGCCTGACGGGTGATCTCGCCTTTTGCATCGCTCACCCTCGTCGAAACGGTCAGCCAATGCCGCCACCTCCAAGGGTTTCAACCAATCACCCACCTCGTTGAGAGTTACATATGCCTGCATGTCGGCGGGCAAGGAGTCCCTGATGCGATCGGACACCATCAGTGCGATTAAGTCCTCAAGAGATTCAATCCCGCGGCTTCTAGAATAATATTCGAAGCAGCTCTCAACCCGAGTCGCAAACTGAGTCCAGGATTCTCTTTCCATTCTGGTGGCTTTAAGGAAGAGCCTCCTGTACTCGGCCGGCGACAATCGGAGCTCTAATAGAACCCGCTCTTTTACTGCCTTATATTCACTTGCCTCCCCCACGGGCAGCCTATTCACCAGAGCACGCATGCGCTCCGTGAAATAGGGTCGCACCAGGGATCCTCTGAGCCGCTCAGGGACTTCATACGTCTCGAAGACGTGTTCTACGCCATCAAACCAGCTCGGCACTAATATTTCGGACGACGGCATGGAAGTCAGTACTCCTTTCATCAATCTTGAAAAGTTTAAAACTTCATCTCGGAGGTTGAACTCCATGCCGCCTCCACTGGCTCGCGTTCGGTTCCCTGAGCGTAGATGTTCTAGCTCTAGCTCGAGACGTATTAGCCGTTCTTTCTCCCTCACTAGTTCTATCTCCTTTTCGATTAAGCTGTCTGATCGGAATCCTCCGTTCCCCTCCCCTTGTGTCTGCGAGTTTGCCACTAATCCACTTGAAGGTGACGATTCACCCTGCCCGTCAACATTCCTATTCCGACCCCTATTCCGCTCTGGCGTTAGAACCGGCATCCGCCGCTCTGTGCTGTCTGTATCCATGGCGGGCACACGTCAAAGAATCACCTTACCGTAAGGTCAACGACTGCCGCTGGATCACAGACGCAGTCCGCTGCTCAGAATAGTCAGGCACGAAAATGATGTCCGAGCTGTAGACTCAGGCGTTCCTCGCTGGAGTGGGACGGCCTCTGGTCCGAGGTAGCTCTATCACCACGAAGTAGCTCGGTGGTCCAATCTTCAAGGAGCTCGGTGGTCCAGTCTTCTCTTTAGAAGGCTCCACCAGTGCCGCGTCAAGTCGCTGTCCGCCGATTCCGTTGTGAAGATCACGTTGCCGGGGTCCGCTGACGCAATCCTGTCGGCTGCGCCAGTAATGATGTTCTTTCTTCGTGATTGCGCCGGGACCCGACGACGGAGGCAGCTGATGGTCGCTGAAGGAAAAGTAAAGCAGCCAGGACTCCGCGGATAGAGGGAAGAAAAAAAAACACGTCTATTTACAAGCGAAGCTACTTTCAGAATCCCTGCCGAAGGTTACATCCTGTGCCGTCCTCTCGTCTTCTTTCTTTCCAAAATGTCCCCTGCCTCAACCCGCACGAGCGTCGCCAGTTCACCCACACACAGGGGCACACGTGCAAACGCAAACACGCAAAGAAAAGAAAACGAAACTCGGTCCTGTTCCCGCGTCCATTCACGGTGATGGCGGGGCCGATTCTCACAAGCTTGACAAATGCACCACTTAAAGACAGCTTTGTGGAAAGTTTCACTGAACTCCGTTCATCGGCCTACTTATAGGAATTTTTTTACTGCCAAATAGCGCTCCAAAACACCTTGTAAATGGAAGCGAGTCACGGAGAAAGACCATTTGGCCCTGTTTACTGAACTGGCTTTAGTGATATTTGTTTACTTAGTTTAGAATGTTATGGCTGAATCGGTGTTTGGGAAGGCTGGGCAACTAGAACAACAAAGCATGGTGTAATATAGTGCTTAACAGGATATAAAAACTTGCCAGTGCATCTATGGACTTAACACAGCACCAGTGGTGAATGAGACAAGGTGATTCCACTTTCACGTGGCTTGGGGTTAAAAAAGACATTTGTATATGGCAAACGGTGAACATAACCCAATGACAGAAAATGGGATTACAAATGGACCTGCATTGTGGGGTGGAGTTCTAGCAATACATTATTCATGAAGACATTAACATTTAATGAATTACCCATTAATTTGTGGTTGTCTCTTTCCAGATGGGTTCCTACTTTGGTGCGTCCGTGTTGGCCGTTGACCTGAACATGGACAACTTCACTGATCTCCTTGTGGGTGCACCCCTGTACTCCCTACAAGGAACAAATGGCGACGAAGGGAAGGTCTATGTCTACCTCAGCAACGGCGCTGTGAGTATTGTACGATAGCGCTTCTCTGCATGTTCTTGCTGTTTTGCTTGGCCAGACCACTCTTTATTTAAAAATAAAAAAATAATAACCTTTATTTGGACTTCTTGAGCCACGGGTGAGTTGGCAAAAGGTAAACAGACTTTACTTGACAAGGTCCCCCACCCACCCTTATACATCGCACAGCAGAAAAAAGGAAATGGTAATAACACAAACAGACCACCCGGTTGCAAGCATAGAAACATGTGATTAACATACGCTTAAACAGTAAACAGGTAAACATGTTTTACAATCAAGTTTCAACTTGAATACACAGAAATATAACGGATAGTTTTGTGAGAAGCAAGACGCTTCTCACAAAACTACAAATACAAATGCAGAATACAAAATACATACCATTCATACATACATACATATTTCATACTCATATACAGAACTATTCAGAGGCGTCCAAAAGGTAGTGTTTAATGGTCTTTTTAAAACTAGGTAATGAAGTAGGAGATTTTAATAGTTCAACCACACAGTGGTGTCCATTTAAGATTTCTGGTATTTTGTAGGCTAATTCCCTTACGCAAGCATATCAGGATTTTGCCAATCAGCTGACCTTGACACTCTTTCTCACCGCCGCAGGGTGTCTCGTCTTTCTCTTCATCGGATTTTTTATTACAACAGTCATCCCAGACAAAGTTTGCTATCGCCTCCTTACCGCATCTTCCCTCGTCTCAACCATTCTTGTAAACTCCGTCCGATTTCGTCAACCGTCACTCACCAAATGTCTACTTTACCATTGGCCATTGACGACTGGAACTCACTGCCTGACGCAATTGTTTCCTTATCTGACACTAAGAAATTTTCTGCAGCCATTAGCTTATTTTTTCTAACCCATAACTAGATTACAGCGTGTTTTTGTTGATAAATAGTTGTGTTATTTGTTTGTTTTTTGAAGTGTTCACTCCCTTGTATAATGCCCCTTGGGCCTTCAAGGAATAATAAATGATGATGATGATGATAGTTTGTCCGTATTTTGGGTTTTTTGTAAGTTTCATTCCGCAGATCAGATTGGGTTGTCATAGTATGATAAGTTTCAAAAAATTAATTTTGTTCATTGTTGTAGTAATAATATATTTTCATGGCTAGTTTTAGCGTATACAGCATTTTTATATCCAAAATTTTATACTTTTTGAAGTATGGAGCTGAATGATCGGTGAAGTGAGCGCCTGGAATACAGCCAACTGTTTTTTTTCCGTATGCCTAATAACCTATCTAGATTGATTTTAGCGGTGGTTCCCCAGACTAATAAGCAGTAATGTAGGTGCAATTGTATTAGACTGTAGTATAACTGACACTTTAGCCAACTAGGGAGAGTCTTTTAGTTTGTATATGATGCCTGCGGATCGAGATATTTTAGAACGGACATGGTTTATATGGTGGGTCCAGCTTAGTGTTTCTTCGAAGAAAACGCCTAGGAATTTTAGTAAGGTCACTCGCTCCAGTTTCATGTTTTTAAACATTATTTTAAAATTACTACCTAGTTCCTTAAGACTAGGTTTGAAAATAATGTATTTTGTTTTGTTAATGTTTAGTTCTAGTTGGTTGGAGTTAAGCCAGAGTTCAAGCTCGCGCAGCTTTGGCCGCGAGCTTGAACCGCAAGCGCGAGCTCAACTTGGCGGCGGAAGGTAGTGGCCAAGTTCTTGGTTCAGCATTCTTTATTTGAGTAATTTTTGTGTCGTTATCGAGATTATATCTTGGGCGTTGGTTTAGAATCAATGCTTTCATCGAAGTACAGCATGCCATTTTGCAGTTGACAGTTGTATCGCAGTTGTATTACAGTTGTATCAGAGTATAGGGCTTAGGAAGACCATAATGATGCAATGTGCATGCACAAGCTCACCAGTTTTGTGGATTTTCTAAGTTAATCAATAGAGGTGCGGCAGGTATAAGCCCCGTGTGAAAAAGGTTGAGCTTAAACTTGGTGAAGTGGCACGAGCATTTGTGCTAGTTTTATAAATATAGCAGGTCTAAAGTATTGCCTTGCAGGTTTTTCTGTTGCCCCTTTCCTGGTCTTAAAGCCAGTGATCGGTATTAAGTTGAGCATCTACTTACTTGGCCAGGAAAGCAGATTTGTCAGACCTGAATTCATGGCGGTTTACTAAGGCCTGAATTCATGAGAGTTAAGCCATATCTCGTTAATATGTACCCTGTTAATATGGATAACCTGCTATACAGAATACATTTTTGAGGACGAACCGGGTAAATATGTACATTTTTTCGTCTCATTATTATGGACAACTCCAATTATTGACAATGTTTTGGAGGACAGAGCCGAAACTCCAGGAAGCCACAAATTTAGTTTGAATTATCCGAAGTTTGAATTATCATAAATTCATCCATGATGCAAGATACAATTATGATTTGCCATATGAATGGCTACACATACAAAGCAAATATTTGATGATTTCTTCTACATAGGCCTACCTTCTGATCACGAGCAGGTATGCCACACAATATGTGGCATAAGTTTATTTATCCTTCAAGAATGTTGTTTATCGTGGACTCTTTAGAAATCACGTGACAACTGAAAACAAAATTAAGTTTGTTCATAGGCCAAGAAGTTGTCTGAGGGGACACATGAGCGATGAAAACGGGCACCGCGCAGCAGTTTTCATAGCAACTTGCACGGACGCTGTGACGTGGACCTATGCCATGCCACCACGTCATGGCGTCCGCTCAAGTTACTGTTGAAATTTCCGCGTGGTGCCCGTTTTCATAGCTCATGTGTGCCCTGCATGAGCCCCATTGAGTGCGCTTCTCACCGATCACAGGTGCACTGCGGAGAAGCAACACACGCGGAAGCAAGCTCCGCGGGTGTTTCTTCTCTGCACTGCACCGGTGCTCAGAAAGAAGCGCACTCAACGGAGCCGCGGGAACAAAAAGTACGAATTACACGAAAACACTGTTCGAATTAAACGGCTTATGAATACATTAGAAACATAGTGGAACAACCAAAATTTTAAAATTTGTTTTAATTACCCAGAAGTATGAAATATCCGAGTTTAAATTATGGCAAGCCTACTGTCGTTTTTTTTTTTTTTCCAACACGAATTAAATGCAGAGCTAAGGCTCTTTCGAGAAATTGGGATTCTGTAGCACATGGGAACTGCAAAAGTAGCATTATTACTATGCCGTGGTTTTTTCTATTCTTTTCATCAGTTTTATCAATTCTCTGATTTTTATTTTCTGTATTTTATTCTCAATTAATTTCTGTACTTTGCTGATTGCTTGTAGCAGTGTGCTTTCTAAATATGAGGAACAGTGATAAGCGTGACATGTTCTTACAGAGCCTACAGTTGCAAGATCTCAAAATTATGGGCTCTTCTGTTCCCGGAGCCCGATTTGGATCTACCATCGTCAATATTGGAGATCTTAACCTTGATGGCTATCCAGGTACTACCACTGCTATTGGTTTTTGGACAGTCTATCAATTATATGACCTATATTTAAGATCAGATCATCAAGCATCACTTTCACACAGATAAAGAGCTCTCTCTTTATTTAAATAAATGCATAAAGACAGCATGATGTCATAGACTATAAGAGCCTAGCTCTGTTCTCTAGCTTTTAAATAAGTGACGTTTTGATGAACACGACAGGCAAATATAGGCACATAATATTGTGCTCTAAAATAGGCTTATTTAATGCACTTTGACTATGAGGGTGCTATGGACCTATCAGGGAATATTTTGATGGTGCCAGTCAAAATATTGGGTCATTAATTTTGAGTTCCTAATAAAAGAACCGGGAAGCTGTGCTCTAAACTGGAAAAGATTGAACTGAGTAGGTTGAAAACTATCTTGAATATTGCATAGAGTCATGCAAGCCCTCAGGTTTGTTTTTGTATGGTGCTCAGTAAAGCTTTGTATGTAAAATGCAAAAATTGTGTGCAAAGTATAATCAGCACAGTGACTTTTTGTATTATGCTGTTACTTTTCAGATGTCGCTATTGGCTCACCGTATGAGCACGGCTATGGTGCTGTGTACATTTACAGCGGCGGAAAGGATGGCCTAAAGACTACACCTGCACAAGTAAAGTGTCTGCACATGTTTTAATACTATTATAATGGGTGTTAGCAGATGGCAATATGATCCTTTCATTACAACATTTTGTCTTCATAAAAAGGGGAGCTTACAACAAAAAGTGGTGTTAGTACTATAGGCTTTACTATCACCACATTTTACTAACGCCATAGTGACTTCTGAGGGGGTTGCACTACCATTAATGATGAGTGTTAGACATTGCTTTTATATTTTATATCACTATAGTAGCAGAAGACTGACTAAATCTTGTTTGCCCCCATGCAGATCATAGAAGGCAGATCAACTGAAGGCAGTCCACATGGTTTCGGTATTAGCATATCCAAGGCAATGGATATTGATGGCAACAATTATCCTGGTAAGTTGACATTGCTTACATAACACGATTCATCAAATTTTTTGTGAGGCTTGCTACGTATTTGTTGTCCTTCACAAAACAATCTTGAGAAGAGTGTAGGGTTGGAGACTGAGGATATTCTGCTCCATGTTTTTGACAAAACGGTGATCGCCACTCTGGGATATTTCTGGAGACTATATCCCGAGTATGCTTTCCAGGCCTTTACGATTTCACGCATTTTCATTTGCAAGCCTCTTTGTTCATATGTAGAACATAAATGAGTGTAGAAGTTTTAAATACGAATAAATAATGAATATATTTAATACATAAAAATCGACTTCAAATACTGAATCGTACATTATGCGGAGGGCAAGTTCGTCTGCTTCTCGCGCAGGGGTAGCGGTGACGTCAGAACGCCGAGCCCTGATTGGCTGATCGCGGTCCCTATCTGAGCGTCGTCTGCTCCTTTGCAACGTCGTCTGCTCGCAACGTCGTCTGCGTCTGTCTTACCTTTCCTGCGACTTTTGCAAGTGGAGAGGCCAGATTCACGAAACTATCTTACGCCTAAAATATGCGTAAGACAAAACTTAAAAACAAATTCGGATTCACGAACCGAAATTTTCGTAAGTTTTGCGCAGGTTAAGACAAACTCCT
Source organism: Ixodes ricinus (assembly GCA_037355805.1). NCBI lineage: Eukaryota > Metazoa > Arthropoda > Arachnida > Ixodida > Ixodidae > Ixodes > Ixodes ricinus. The sequence goes on along the minus strand of JAZHYW010003843.1, from coordinate 152,565 downwards.
ACGACAGCTCCGAAGCTACGCACTTGTTACGATCAAATCAGCATGGCCGACAGCGTCGCGGTCGCGACGACCAACGGACGTTTATTTTCTACGTGCGCTTCTCTCGCGTCCCGACTTCAAGCAGCAAGAAAAAAGTAAAAAGTACTTGAACCAGACCACGACGAACAAGAACGCTGGATCCACAAACACCTGGGAAAAGCTCCAACGGCCACGATTCCACCGACACCGACCAAGCGAACTCGGCAGATAGGCCTAGCAGCCACTCCGACTCGGTGACCGTCTGCCCACGACCGGCTGGCGTGCTGAATGGAATGTGCCCGCGCGACCCTTGTGAACCCTTCCCGTGTTATACTGTGATCACTGACCTCAATTTTAGATTGAGAGGTCAATCTCTTCCTCTTGTCATCTCCTTGTTTTCTGAGGCAACGGTGACTCTCGCCGGTGAAAAAGCGGTGAATATCCGACAGACGCAGGAAAGGTAAAGCAGCCATCGCTTTGACTAGCAGACGTAAAGCAGACGACGTTAACTGCGCCAACCCGCCGACGCCGTTAAAGAATGAGGAGTCTTGCCGCACACGAAAGGGGGAAAAAGTATTTGGGAGGGAACTTGCGGGCACTAACACGCTCACCCTCGGTTCTTAGCAAACAAACCTCGGCGTCTCGGGACACCTCGCCAGTGAGTACTTTGACTTCCTCCTTGATGCGCGTCTGCTAGTTGTTCGACAAAAACAACGAACCGCTCGAGTTATTTCGTCTGCCGTCTCTGAAAGGCGAGTCGAGCTCGCTCGTAAAGACCTGCACTTCCGAAAGTCGCAGGAAAGGTAAGACAGACGCAGACGACGTTGCGAGCAGACGTTGTTGCAAAGGAGCAGACGACGCTCAGATAGGGGACCGCGATCAGCCAATCAGGGCTCGGCGTTCTGACGTCACCGCTACTTCTTTCTCATGCGCAGAAGACGAAAATGAGCCCACTTGCGAGGCGTATAGTCCGTTACAACCTAAGAATGAAGGGCGAGGGTAAGACGGGCCACGGAGGAGGAAGCAGACGGAACGCTGGAGAAGAGAGGGGAAACCTCCTTTTCTCTTTAGCGTTCCGTCCTGCTTCCTCCTCCCCGGCCCGTCTTACCCTCGCCCTTCATTCTTAGGTTGCAACGGACTATAAATATGCATAGAATGTATGTATGTAGGCTCCAAGTTTCTATTATTTAAGGACCATTTGTGATGGTAATCGTCCATATCTTAAACCACTGTGACAACACTCATGCAACAAGCCACAGAGTGCTTTTGAATGGTTATGCAAAGTAGCCAGTGACATGAGAAAGTACCACCCTAGAAGGGTAACCAAGACAGCAGGTTCTGTTTGATTTTTGGCAGGAAGATTTCACGTGCAGTGACCAACAGGAATGTGACAAAAAGATTAATTATTAGGGCGTTATAAATGCAGCACATACTTACCCGTGCACTTATGTGCCAGTGCTAGTATGAAGTATACTCACGGAAGCTCTAGAGCAAAACGGTTTCTAGCACCACAAAAGCAATATCCTCTAACTGAATGCAGTTTAAGTACCAAAAATATTTTGTATATTTATCATACATATTAAATATTTGTATACCTCTACCCATATTCATTTAAATATTCAACATCTTTTGCAGATATTGTTGTGGGTGCCTACCAGTCGGACCAAGCTTATCTGTTCAGGTATGTGTTCTTGCTCTTTGAGTTGCTTGTTGTTTCTGGTAATAATACCTTCGAAAGGGATAAAACAGTAAAGCTGTCACTTAACAGTTTTCAGTAGTGACCCTTTAGGCTTTTTTTTAGACATTCTTGATTTTAATTTTAATTTTTCAGCCTTTTCTTTTTTTTGTATTATGAAACTTCATTTGTTCTTTTATGGTCCGGAGATTTCTTGGGAGGCTTTTACCTGGGTTGAAAGTGTCCCATGTCTGTACCACTGTCTCTAAGCAAGGATAGGGATCATTGTATTGCATCAGTGATGTAGCAGTGTTAGCAAAGTTGGATAATTTTCTTGTATGCCATTTGTTCTTTGATGTTTAGTGGCACTATTAGGAGCAATCAGTAAAATTTTCACAAATGACAGCGTTATGTAAGCTTCCAGTATAATTTCTCTATTTAGTCATTCAGCAGGAGCATTAGCAGTCTGAAATTTAGTATGCATTTAGCTTTAAGATAAGTTGTCAATTTGCGATCAGTCATTAGGACTGACTTGCAGCCAGGAATGCTTTGTTCAACTCTCCTTTTGCGGATGTATCACAGATTTAGTAAGGAACACAAAGAAGAAGCTAAGAAATTGATTGTCAGCTGGGCAGAAAGCTATCCTGTGGATGTGAGCATGTATGTAGCATACCTACATACCTTTTGTATGAGGGACACTGTGTGCCTTTGACAGTGAAGGATACAGATGAAGGACTTGTATGCACGCCTGTATTCTTTTGACAGTAAAGGAAATGAGGAATTCATTTTCTGCCAGGTGGAAAGCTGTTCTATGGCCATGGGCATATCCGCATGTCCACCTTTCATTTCTAGAGCCATGCCCGTGGTTCAGGCCAGGGCTTGGATCGAGATTGACACCAAGCATGTCTCCTCCAACAAGCCCAACTGCGTTCGGAACAATGTGGCCTTTTTCTGCTTCCCCGTGACGCCGTGCATACAGTATGACGGAAAGTATGTGCCAGAACAGATAGGTGAGTCTGCCTGAGAAACCTTTTTTCTTAATTATTGCAAAAAGTCAAAAGGGACAACCCTCCTCGGGCCTCTCTTGCTCATGTTTGTCTAACCGCATGGCGTCGCAATGTCACGTACCATCAATACTTCTACTAAACTTGGCGGAGAAATTTACATCAGAGTTTCAAGTCACTGTGTAATGTGACAGCATGACGCGACATGACATGATGTTAGGTCATGTAACATCAGTTTATTTTGCCATTAAATTTAGTGGGGAAATTGTCACGGTGTCGCGTGATGCGACGGCACAATTTCTTGCTAAATCGAGCGGGGAAATATCTCCGCCATATTCTGACGGCGAGTGCTGCTCGATAAGATCAGCGGAAAGTCTCCATCACAATTTCGTTGCGTTTGACAAAATGTCTAAGCCGGGCCGTTTCTCTATGCAGATTTTGAATTCACCATTGAGATGGACACCAGGAAACTGGAAGCCCATCGGGGTGCGTTCGAGCTGCCGGAAGGCAGAACGGGGATCAGTATTCGGGAGGTGCGGCCCCTGCAGCGGGGCCGGGCCATGTGCTTTCCCAAAAAGCCCTCGTCTTTGTGAGTTTGAAACACCTTCTGTTCTTGTGCGGCCATCATTTTTGATTGCCGTGTTCCCCGGCGTTTAAGTCGTGTTTTTTACACGGAACGCGTTTTAAGGAATGGGATGCACGAGAAAAGTGTAACGAAACGCCACGGAAAACCTTGCAAGACGTGTAACACGTACTTTGGAGGAAAATTCATAGAAAGAGTAGTGGTAAATTAAGAAGAAAAAAAATGGAATTATAACCATCCCGCAACGGGGATCGAACCCACGATTCCATGATTGCGAGCTTGACCTTCTGCAACTGTGCTAACTAGTGGGCAGACAGAAAGCTGGCTGGCTTTGTTTCCACTACAGTGGTGTCTGTGAGCTTTTTGAATGCAAATGCCGGACGGTGAACGCCGGACGTTCGTTCGGCATTTGTGTTTGGCATTTTCGTTAGAACATTTTATGGGTATAAACAAGAAATTCAAGATGTGCCCACCATCACACCATCACATGAGAAAAAGAGACAGTGTGTGGAATAAAATGACAACCAAACAAAAATTAAAGTAAAAAACTGCAACATTCACCACAAACCTTGAAGAATACCACAAAAAAAGATACTGTGTACAACTTTTTTCTTAAAAACAAGATAAATCAAACTTTTATTTTGGTTCTACTAAGTTTATGGTTTTTTTAGGGTTGTGCGAATATTCGAAATTTCGAATAGTAGTTTTGAATAATAAACTATTCGATATTCGCCTCGAGAATAATTGCACTAGTCGCGTTTTTCGAAGTGCTGATTGCGGTGGTTAGTCCGTTGCGTGCACTTCTTTCCGAGCACCGGTGCACAGTGGAGAAGTAATACCCGCGAAAGCGAGCTCCGCGGGTATTGCTTCTCTGCATTACATGGGTGCTCGGTTAGAAGCGCACTCAACGGGGTAACCCGCCTTGATAAACACTTGAAAAAGTATGAATATCACAATTGCGTGCTTGTAAGAAAAGCATACATTCAAAGCGGGATGGTGCATGCGTGCTGACTGTATTTGGGAAAAATGGAAACTTTGTGAATGTGTATATCTACATTGTAGTAAAAGTTCCAATATTAAACTGACTGTTATGCAAGAGTAAACTATGTTAGGCAGAGATGCCCTTACAACCTGCGTTCAACATGCGCAATTATTTTTTTTAAACTCAAGATTAAAGAATGAATATTTTATATAGTAAGATTTGTAAATTCACTCAATTGGGTATAGTTGGCCATCTCTATAGGATTACTTTTATGTCAAATCTGTCGTTTACTTGCCATCCCAAGACATCAGACCTTATGAAGACACAGTTCAAAATTATAGATAATCTTAGCTTATAAATGAACAAGTGGAACAACCTTCACAAGTTTAGCTGGGTTCTTGTCTAAGCATTATGCAATGGTAGTGAAAGGCGTGGAAAAACTATTCGATATTCGAATCGAAAATATTCGGCCAAAAGCAGTCTTCACTTTGAATTCGCTTTGAACTCAAAATTTACTATTAGCACAAAACTAGTTTTTTTAGAATGGTCTGACTTATGTATGTATATGTGTGTTTGTTTCTATAAGTATGAACCCTAACTGCACAAACATGCCTCAAGGGTTACATTTCTCGTTCGATTCGTTGCCGAGAACATTGGAACTTGCTCCGCTTGCGCATATATCGCAATCACACGTGTGCAGGCTTACCAATGCAGTCTCGCTGTGCCGGTTGTACCAATACATATGTGCAACCTATACAAAGGTGCGACCTAACATTTCTTTTGTGCAGACGGCCATTTGTAGGGGGTGCGACTTATACAGTAGTGCAACTTACCTATAGACGGAAAAATATGATACCTTAGAGATACCTTGCAGATTTTATTCTCATCTTTTTTTTTTTCTGAGTTTTCCCAAAAGTTGCGTTTCTGCCTATCGTGAATTATTTTGTCATCTAATATTCGCACAAAAGCGGCTTCTTTGTCGCCCGCTTCAACGGGAAGGAGGGAGTGGAGAAAAGAAAAGGTGTTCTGCCTTGCTGAAGAATCTCTTGCAGCTCGACCTCCAACGTTTGGGTTTTCAAACTGAATTTTTAAGTGTACTGGCAGGGTTTGCTTGAGCGGCCAAATTTTCTGAAGTACATTTCCAAGAAATTACTGAGAAACATGTACTTCTAGTTTACAGGCACAATCTAGGCAAAGATTAGCAAAATGGAGATTCATGAACATGAGCTAAACATTTAAAACTTGTCGCCTAATGTATATTTTTGACGACAAACTTCCTAAGTTTCTGGGCCGTTTTTATTGCGAGATTGCCGAGGAGTAGTTCCTTGACTTCTGCTCGAGGTAACTAGGAGTTTCTCGATGTCAAATACATGGAGGACCCCTGCGTCGTCTATTAAACCTTAAACTGTTCACCAAAAAAATTGTTTCCTTCGTAATTACATCTTCTACATTTGTCTCCTCTGAATTCTCCAACGATAGGGTTCGGATCTGAAATAGTAAGGCACTCTTTTTGAGCAGCTTGGAGCACGTCTGAGGTGTTTTTCTTTAATCTCTCGTACTATGCTCCATTTCATCTGAAGTCCAAGCTGGGTCGAAAGCTAGTTGCAACACAAACAGATTTTTGTGCTTGATTGTGTCAGTTGGCAGTAATGTGTGCATAGAAACATGAAAAATGCACTAATCTAGCGCTTTCCAAGGAGCTTGGTTGGCCCTGTATGGTAGCGCTCAGATTTAAGATGAACCGGAGTATAATACTACTCTGGGCTGACTTATTGGACATCAAGAACCAGGAGTAGCCCATCCCATCTTTGGGAATAGGGGTGGCTTGAATACCCATCCTCTAAGAATTCACTGTTCAGGCTCGGCTGGCTGACGCAAACATCCTCCACTTTTGTCCGCACACCAAAAGAGCAACGTCCAGGACCTGCTGACGCCTTTCGAGTTCCGCCTGACGTTCAACATCAGCGACGGCGACAGGACTCGTCGCGACGCCTTCTGCAGCACGTGCCCAGTCCTGGACTCGAGTACCATCACCACCGTCACAAACAGAGTAAGTTCCTTATAATTTTCGTGACGAGCCTGTTTGTTTACGAGTCAGGGCTGTCTCTTTGTGATGCTGCTGCAAGCTATGTGTCAGTAATTATTGACGCTCTCTGCTTTGCAGACTGTCTTCCAGGTTGCATGTGGGCCCGACAACGTGTGCTGGGCCGATCTCATTCTCAAGGCCAGCATAGTGGGTCATGAGTGAGTTGATGCTGCTTGTTGTCATGTGCCTCTCTCGTGAACATTCTTGTATGTTTTATTTAGTTTTGTCTTAGCTTGTATATACTACTACAGAGAAGTTCTTGCTTGCACTTGGCGTGAAATATTTGACAAAACGTTCTGGGGGTCAGTCTTGAGTTGTTACCGAACCTTGGAAACCAGATGATCTGGAATAGAGGTCCATATTTCGCTATGAGATAGCAAAGGAAAAAGTAGGTGCAACCAATTGGTCTCTAATTAATATTTCTTTTGTTTAGAAAGTAAAATTATTGTGTGCTATGAAATAGGATAAATATTTGTGCTCCATCGATTTATTGAGCTGCATCAGCTGGTTTCTTAAGCCTATAAGCCATAACTTATTTCTAAAACTGATATGTGAGTGCAACTACATATTTGAGTTCTAGCGATTGCAATCACATGTGTCCGAAATTAACAATAAAAAATTCTATATCCTTCTGGCTGGGTGACCAGCTGAGACTTTCTTGCTGTACTAAGAAAATAGCGTCTTGAACTGCTGAGTTATTTTTTGTGACAAGCACTATGAGATGCAGGGACACCAATCATTCTTGCTTTCCTTCTTTATCATTTTTGTGTCAAAGTAAATGCCCCAGCAGCCCTCAGCACTAGGCTTTGGTTCTGACAAAAATGACTCTTCTTTGTTGAGAAAGAATGAATGTTGTTCTTAGAATCTTAACCCATCGCACACGATTGTGCTTACAATATTTTAGAAATATTACCCAACCACCCAAATTAGATCTTCATACAAAAATACAGTACCCCCTCACTCAAGCACATACCGTAAAATACCGGGCAAGCGCCCACTCAAAATTTAGAGATAATCGCGAAAAAATGGGGGATGGGCGCTTGTCCGGTCATCAATTTTACATATTAATGTACTTGTGCATATTTTCTCAGATCTTACAAATTTTGGTATGGTCACTTAGTGTGGAATGGGCGGATGCGTGGTATTCTACAGTAACTGAATTACGAAAATGAAAGAGGGATATAGAAGACAATACAGACGACACGACGACAGTATGGACGACACGTGCATTTCATGCTGTCGTCGTGTAGTCTGTATTGTTTTGTCTGTCCCTCTTTTGTTTTTGTAATTCAGTTCTATGCTTTATTGAGTCTACTGTAATTTTGTAGAAATATTCAAGTTGGGGGTTAAGTTTCATAATTCAGACACCAGCACACTCAAATATCCACATAACTGATTTATGCAACCCAGATCGAGTGGCCCATTGCAACAAGCAAATTGTGCGAGGTCTGGAATTTTTGCCGACACTAGCCGTGTTTTCAGCTATATTCGAGAGGACCATGGACTAGACCTTGTCTGTCCCCCGGTAGCTGTGGTTTTTGTATGGAATGTGAATATAAAACTGATTGATTGATTGATTGATTGATTACCCTTCCTAAAGGGATAGCTCACCCCTCGTCGTCGGGAAGGACAACGTCGTGTCGCTGGCCATCAACGTCAAAAATCGCGATGACACCGAGCCAGCGTACCTGTCGCGGGTGGAGATCAGTCTCCCCGAGAACGTAGACTTTGTCAATATTGGGACCTGCGAGTCCAAAGGAAACGCGACGGTCTCCTGTGACGTCGGCAACCCTCTCAACCCTGGATCCGAGGTATGCATAACCCTCGAGGTTCAATGAGCGCAGTCAGAATTATGAATTTGTTTGCCCTTGTGCTTGGCTTGCCTTGATCCTATGGATGAAGTCTGCATGTACGGGATGTGACATGGTTTCGCTCGGTGTATGCTCTTGTCTCTCGCGGCTCTTTCGAGTCTTTCCGTGATGTCAAATCACATGATACGGTCTTGCGATATATATATTCATGTGGTCGCCTCTGTGGGCTTCTCCACTCTGCCACATTTTTTTTTAAAATCTTTTTCGTTGTGGGAAATTGTGTGATCTGGTCACGTGATAATGTCACACAGTTATCTTACACACTTGCCACCCCTTGGTATAGCAAAGTTACTATTTTTTACGAGCCTTCCCTTGGCAGAGTGGCAGAGTGACATGTTAGCATCATGGGGCTTCTGGGTATGAGTACCGTTGAAGGACATTCAAAATTTAATTTATTTATTTTTAATTATGTGTTCATTCGGATGGCCTTTCTTTGGAATTTGGGTTACGCATTTCGTGCCAGTGTTGTTTTTAGGGTTTTTCATGGCATTCTATCACACTCTCTTTGGAGATCCCAGCTCTAAGATGCATTCTGTGTTTAAAGAAACTTGTCTTTTCTGTCCTTTGTTACTAGTAGTATTTCACTCACTCTTTTTGCAGGCATCGATCTCTATAAAACTGGGTCTGACGAAAATCAAAAGAAGTTGGAGATTCACGTGGCTGCGAGAACGGACAGTGTGGACACTGACACGTCGAACAACGACATTATAATCGCCTTGCCAGTCATCTACCATGCGGATATTGGGCTGCAGGGGTAATTGGATCTAACTTTCCTTTGTGCATGCACACGCTAATGGATGTGGGCTCTGCTATAGCATGTGAAAACAAAAGGTAATTGTAGCGCATTTGAGCGTGCTGTTATGCTGACTTCATCATGATTGTTTCACTCCATCTGGATTAGACAGGAACTGGTTTGTGAAGAAAATATCTTATTTAATTCTTATTGAAGCTAACTAAAAAGATGTGGGGCTGCTTGCTTTGTAAACTTTTTAATTTGTCAGCATCAGACAGGAGCTAGTTCGTAAAAAAAGATCTTTGAATGTTGTTAATCTGAGTTACATGATCGCTTTATTTTCAGATCCTCATCTATCGGTCAATTAATTTACAACGAGTCGACTGGCATTGTTCAAGTTGTGCACACATTCACGGTATGTTGTCAAGACCGTTCGGCAGCGTTAATTAAACACAATTAAAAGTCTGATGAAGCAGCTTACATGGCTTAAACTTGTAGTTATTATTTTTTTTATCAGTAATTCCGTATTTACAGTGGCCGACCGATTTTTTGTACGCTGATATTTCGGACACATTTAATTATTCGGACGTTTTTCCGAACTGTCACTCACCCTGTAGAGTTAATGTATAACATTGACCGAAATTTTGGATGCCATAAAGCTTATTGCTCAATATTTCGGACATAATTTGCGTGATTTCCTCAGTTTACAGCCACAGAACAGCCGCCACGATAGCACCGCAAGCTTAGTCGCCACCACGTCCTACACAATAAACAAGCTGTAGCCTCGATACCACGTCCTACACAACAAACAAGCTGGGTTGAGGACATAGTCGGGTTTCCGGTTCTGCTACAGTCAACATGGCCACCGTCTACCCATTCTTAAAGGGGTCTTGCAATGACGTTTTTACTGATTTTTAATTTGCACCAAACCTGAGCGCACTGAACGTAGTAACTTAATGACACTTTTCTTTTCTCGAATTTCGCTTTATTTTAAAAGTTATAGGCAAATTAAAATTACAAATACAAGCAAAAAATAACCTCCTTCATGACGTCCTTGGTTGCTTGAGTGGCCGTGAACTAGCCGAGGGGTAGTGAGCTGAGCGAGCGCTCACGGCTGCCGTACTCCGTGTCGACGGCGCGAGAGGGCGCCACTAAAGCGTGTTCTGGATAGGCTGTATGTAGCGGGCAGCTAGAGCGGCTCTCATTGCATTTGCTGCGCGATTAAACACAAATTCGGCATGACACTTCATTGGCCACAAACGACAGCAAACACGGGGTAAAGATCAGTTCAGAATGGGAGCCACTTCGCGCTGCCATACCGCGAAACGGCCAAACCGCCAGACAAAGCTGCTCACCGAAGGCCTTAGGAACGCTCAGAGCCGGTCGGGTCCTTCGGTCCCTACGGCCGCAGCGCCGCCGCGTACATCCGGGACCTTTCCGTGTCGGCGCCAAATCCCACTACTCCTTTCTAGTATGCGCCGCCTTTTCCACCGCTTGGTGGCGGGCATGTCGACGGATCATTTCTTGTTTCCGTACTTTATAAACTGCATTTGTTTCTTTTCTGATCTAAAATACTGAACAAAAACTACTTTTATAAATAATTGAAACGATTCGCGCCACTTATATTTTGTATTTCGACTAAAAGAAGCTTTTAGCGGCTCTGACCAGTAGTAAGCCCAGGACCTAAGACGTCACATTACGCGCGCTTTCGGTACCGCGGGTCGCCCCCGTCGGTGGAGGAGGTTTCCGCGTCGTCCGGTTAAAATATGACGCACTGATATTTAGTTACTCTCTCCGTGCCCGCTGGCTTGCCTGAACCCCAAGAGACGTGGAAACCACAAAAAAGGTAGACGCTTAATTATGATTGCAGGGCCCCTTTAAGGTTCTTTCAGTTCTTCTCGTGGTCCGTGTTCTTCGAGTGCGACTGCGAGAGAAGCGGCCGTCTGCCGTTCTTGTGGTCTTTGAGCGCGAAGGTTTTTGCCGATAGGCTTTGTATTGAAGCGAGCTTGGTGGACTAAACATTGTCTACAAATAGTGCCAAATGGCACCAACTTCAACTTCGCTGTTTGTGCCAGCGAAGGCACCGACAACGCGCAGTATCATGATCAAACAGATTAACGAACAAGTGAAGAGTGAACAATATGAAGCGGAAGTTGCACGAGAACTTAAAATTGACATCAAGCAAGTGGAAAGTGGTCAATATGCAGCAGAATATGCGCGGAAATTAGGTACCGTATTTACTCGCACAATGAACGCACTCGCGTAATGAACGCACCCCCAAGTCGGCTCTCAAAATTTCGACTTTTTTTCCCTCGCGTAATAAACGCACCCCCAACTCGGACGTCAAAATTTTGACCCCCTCCCTCCACGCGCGCGAAATGAATGCACTTTTCTATCCTGGTGCAGCGAGGTCGCGAATGCATGTGCAGCGTGAGCGAACAAAACGCCTTGTGAAACGCGTTAAAAAAATAAAAAAGATCCAACGGAAGCAAAAAAAAAAAGGATGAGTTTTTTTTTTTTTTTGCACAGCGCAGTTTGAATTTTGGGTTGCGCGCCGCGCGCAAGGAGTTAAGAAAGAGAAGCGGAGAAGCCCTCGCCTAAGCAAAGCGAAACAAAACAGCTTGCGAAAGATGACGAAAAAAAAAATTCCACGGAACCAAGAAAGAAAAAAAAAAAGAGCTTTTTTTTTGCTTTTTTTGCGCGCGTCGCGCAAGAAGCTAGGAAAGAGAGGCGGTGAAGCCCTCGTCTAAGCAAAACAAAACAACTTGCGAAAGACGGCAAGAAAAAAACCACGGAATTAAGAGAAAAGAAAAAAGCATAAAGAAGAGCTCTTTTCTTTTTTCGCACGACGCAGTTTGGTTCCAGGGTCGCGCGCCGCGCGCAAGGAGATAAGAAAGAAAAGCAGAGAAGCCCTGGTGCAGCGCGGTCGCAAAGCGTGGGCAAACAAAACAACTTGCGAAAGGGGAGGGGGAGGGAGGGAAGGGAAGGGAAGGGGAAGGGAAACAAACGAACACAGAAGCAAGAAAAAAGACATGGAGAGGAGCTTTTTTTTTTCGCATCGCAGTTTGACTTTGGAGTCTCCGCGCTGCGCGCAAAGAGATAAGAAGTTACGTTGATTTTTGCCGAATAAAAGGTCCGTTCATTATGCGAGTAAATACGGACGCAAAACTTTACCTCGCGTAATGAACGCACCCCAACTTTGCCTCGATTTTTCGGGAAAAAAAGTGCGTTCATTATGCGAGTAAATACGGTATTTTGGCTGAAATCGATTTTTCGGACTGCTTGATTACTTGGTGGATTTCGTGGTCCCCTCCGAGTCCGAAAAATCGGTCGGCGACTGTACTTGCAGTAATAGCCCCACTATTTATGAACAAGGCCTTTGCGTCTACTTTCCCGCAGAACATATACACAGCCAATCATCGCATTGCGCATAAATAACATAGCGAATAACCAGATGGGGAACACGATTCTGCATACAAATGCACTCTTCACAGACGGTATCCTCGTGCAAAGACATTATCTCTGTCCTGTAAGCAGCTGGAATCATATTGTCGATAGCGGTGATTGGCAATCTGCGTGCCACCGGAAAAGCAAACCCTCAGGTTTTCTTCATAAGCAGTGTGGCTATTACTTTCGAGTAAATACGGTAATGCAGCCGGAAATCCGGAAGAACTCTGACTCGATGAGCCGTCTGGTTCTGTAAAACTGGCATAGAAAGCTACTTACGTTTCTTAACGGAAGCTGAAAATAACTTCTCACGGCGCATAAATTTGTTTAGCTAAATTGAGTATAATAAAGCCGTTGGATTTAAAAATGTTTTGAAATTATAGTGCATATTTTTTTCAAACATAGCCCCACTTCCTTTGAAATATGGTACCCTTTCACCATTGTCAGGAAGAGCATAGTGAGCTGTGCCCCCCCCTTCAGCATTGATGCAGTAAAGTAGTGCAATAAAGCTAGTTGGCACATACTATTTAGTTATGCATTAGTAAATGGTTCAGACCTTCTAAAGTCTAATGCTTAAACTGGTGACGCTTTACTTAGGGGCATAGGTGACCAAGGAAATATGAAAGTTTGGTTTGAGCTCAGTTTGAGTTTGCGTCGTGCTTAGTTTGAGCACCCTAGGCTATAAGGGAGAAGAAAAGTAATGCTCTTTTGTTATACGTGACCAAGCAAATGTGAGTTTGGTTTCATAAATTGTCAGTAGGAGTTCAGAATATTTTGCTAGCTATGCTGCCTTTTTTGAAGTAAGGTGTATAGCTTTAGACGTCTTGAAATCTTACTTACTAAACAGAAATCAATACATATCTTTTTCTAATTATAATTCAGGTAGGCTAGCCGAGGCAGCATATTGAGCCCATTGTTATTTATCTTGTATATTAATGATATTGTTACCATGGCTCAAAATATTGATACCAAGATAAATATATATGCCGCTGATACAAGTATTTTTTCTGCTCATACCCGTGTTCGCACAACTATTTCTACAATACAGGAAGTGCTAGACCGAATTACAGCCTGGACAACTAGCAATAAATTTAAATTAAATTGAAAAAAAACGAAAGCTATGTTTAGACCTTGTAATAAAATGGTAGATGTCCTTCCTTGTGTTATAAACAACGAGGAAACTTAATTTGTAGATAACATTAAAATATTGGGTGTTTTTTTTTCATGGGATATGAGCTGGAATGCTCATATCGGCTCTATTAACAAAGCTATCAAAGAATGTTGGCCTATTAACAAAATTCAAAGCTACATTTCCTATTCAAATCCAATTAACAATTCATAATTTGTTAATTTGTTCCCATCTTAATTACTGTAACCTTGTATGGGACACCACAACAAAAACAAATCTGACTAAATTACATCTTTTACAAAAGGGCAGTTTGTACCATTGCGTGTGTTCTATTCCTTTATCCTACTGAGTCCATATTTAGATCCCTTAATATAAAAACTGTCCAGCAAATGTATATTTTCAAGATTTTGTCGACATACCGATGAGCTCTCCAGCACCACATTGAACATTTCATCTAGTTAGCTAATTTAAAACCTCACACTGTTTTGCATAGCCTAAGATATAATCAGCCATGGATGATACACACATTGCATACTATAACTACCATGATTAAATGCTTCATTCCAATCTGTCCACCATGCTGAGTAGTTCAGGTAAAAAGAGATCAGCATACTAGATACACTATAACAAAAATGTTTATTGAATTTTATACTTTCAATGTGACGCTTATGTAGATTGTTTTGCTGTGCAGCACAGTCTGGCCCTTTATAGCGTTGATCTTTTTGCTGTGCAACATATTGTGTTATCTGATATCATAATTCTATGCTTTATTTATGTTGTGTTTTTTTATTTCTAGTTTGTGTCATACAAGATATTCCTTATATAAAAATGTGCTCTCACGCTTTGTTTGTTTTATACCTAGATATACACTATATATGTAGTTGCTTTGCATTTCTTTCTGGTTTTTTCCCACATCTGTTAATATTTGCTGTTGCAATCTGGGGGGGGGGGGGGGGCTGGAACTTTTGTCAATCTGCTTTTTATTAGCTTTTTCTACCAGTCCTCTGTTTGTCATGTTTGTCTTGTGACAGCAAATAAACTTGATTTGATTGATATGTTTTTGATAGGACGAGATATCTTGATCTGTCATGATTCTAAGGGGACCCTCTTTGCTTCCAGATGGTGAAGTACTTTGACAGCCCAATCAACAAGGTTGCAGTCTCAATCTCAGTTCCACTAAAGATTCACGGAAAAAAGATCCCTTCCTGAAGCTCGAAGGTGTTAAGGTGAGTTTGCTCTAGTATTTAGTGTATGGTTGATCCTACTTCATGATGATACGCAGTTTTAGTAACATAACTTCTGTGATAACAAGTCTAAGGTTCAGCATGATAATATTTTGGTGCATATTACTTGCCCCTGCATGTAACCCGCACCCCCAACTTACTACTGTCAGAAAAAAACAAGTAAATACCTCATATATTACCTGCACCACGTAAAGCAATGTCCAGATCTCGCTAGAAGTCCTACCTTTAAATACACTCATCGCTGCAGTCACTGCAGCTATCTGAGGTGGCTCCACTGTCGCTGGTAGCGTCATAATCCATGCCGTTGAGGCGATTTCTGATGCAGCACTTTTTGAAATCGTTCCGCACCGTCTCATCCGGAAAGGTTGTGATCGTGCCAGATCTCTGTCGATGCTGCATGACTGCGACCTCTTCTCTCCTCGATGGACTAGCTTCATGAGCGCTCTTTCAAGCTCAGGGTATACACCAGTCTTTGGATCGCGGAATGATCTTTGGTCGTGGCTTGCAGTTTGCAGGCTCTCCTTCCTCTTTTCTTGCAAGCGCGACTCGACCACCTCGTAGCGGCCGTAGTTCCGGCCTGCTGCCCGGTTTCCGATTTCTTCGACAACAGATCTGACAACGTTCAGATTCTTGGCTGAAGAGATTGGAGACTGCAAAGATTGTTTTATTTATTTATTTCAATACCCTCATGGCACATAAAGCATGGCAAAAAGGGAGAGCATACAATTTCACACTGAAAGAACTAACACAATAAGAATACAAACGAAGTAAGCAATTTTAGTTAAAAAATAACTAATCCAACGTGTTAGCAAAGATGGTTAGTTAACGCCTCTCTAAATAGTTCAACTGCCAGTATGTTTACCAGAGGAGCATCACTGGTTAACAGCAACAATGCTCCACGCGTTGCCGTTGAATTGACGGCTCGACTCAGCTGCTCAGTCCACAAAAGATATTGAATTAAAGATGGCTGTCCGAAAGAAGGAGGAGAAGGTGGGGAGAAGAAAGTTCTTTGTATGCTTGCCGATATCATATGCTCACACTAAGTGTGTCTGGCAGTACATCTAGTAAAGACAATATCTTATTTAAAGGTTCAAATGTTAAAAAAAAACAAACAATTGAAGAAAGACGTCTGAAATCTTAACCCATCTAGCTCAGTTTGCTATTTGGCTACATCATTGTATTATGACATATGAGACTAACGATTTCGTTGGCATTTGAACCCTGTGCAAGTGTTGTATGTATTTACTCGCAGAATGAACACACTTTTTTTCCCGAAAAATCGAGGTAAAGTTGGGGGTGCGTTCATTACGCGAGGTAAAAATTTTTTGCGTCCTTATTTACTGGCACAATGAACGGACATTTTATCCCGCAAAAATCGACGTAACTTCTTATCTGTTTTGCGCGCGGCGCGGCGACTCCAAAACCAAACTGCGATGCGCAA
Organism: Ixodes ricinus; assembly: GCA_037355805.1. Lineage (NCBI taxonomy): Eukaryota > Metazoa > Arthropoda > Arachnida > Ixodida > Ixodidae > Ixodes > Ixodes ricinus. Next base: position 136,352 of record JAZHYW010003843.1, on the reverse strand, counting down.
AAAAAAAAAAAAAAAGTTGCTCCTCTCAATGTTTTTTTTTCTTGCTTCCGTGTTTTTTTCCCCGCCTTTCGCAAGTTGTTTTGTTTGCCCACCCTGCCCATGCATTCGCGACCTCGCTGCACCAGGATAGAAAAGTGCGTTCATTTCGAGGGCTCCTCGCTTCTCCTTCCAAAGTGCGAGGAGGAGGCAGGCGAGGGCAGGATCTTCCTTATGTGCGCTTTGCTTAGGCGAGGGCTTCTCCGCTTTTCTTATCTCCTTGCGCGTGGCGCGCGACCCTAAAAAACAAACTGCGTTGTGAAAAAAAAAAGGTCTTTGTTTTTTTTTCTTAAATCCGTGGATTGTTTTTTTTCTTGTTTGTTTGCCGTCTTTCGCAAGTTGTTTCGCTTTGCTTTGGCGAGGGCTTCACCGCTTCTCTTTTCTAACTTCTTGCGCGCGACGCGCGACCCCAAGCCCAAACTGCGCTGTGCAAAAAAAAAAAAAAGTTCCTCCGTTTTTTTTTCTTTAAATTTTGTGGATATTTTTTTTTTGCCGCCTTTCGCAAGCTGTTTTGTTTCACATTGCTTAGGCGAGGGCTTCTCCGCTTCTCTGTTCTTAACTCAGCGCACGGCGCGCGACCCAAAATCCAGACTGCGCTGTGCAAAAAAAAAAGAGCTCTTTTAATTTTTTTTGTTGCTTCTGTTGGATCTTTTTTTTATTTCTTTTAACGCCTTTACAAGGCGTTTTGTCTGCCACGCTGCCCATGCATTCGCGACCTCGCTGCACCAGGATAGAAAAGTGCGTTCATTTCGTGCGCATGGGGGGGGGGGGAGGGAGGGAGGGAGAGGGGGTCAAAATTTTGATGTCCGAGTTCCGGGTGCGTTTATTACGCGAGGGAAAAAAAAGTCGATATTTTGAGAGCCGAATTGGGGGTGCGTTCATTACGCGAGTGCGTTCATTGTGCGAGTAAATACGGTAAATACTTAGTGTTGTCGCATCTGTTCACAGTTTAAACTAACTGACCTGTGTTCAACTATTAAGTACCATTCCATTAGGGTGAGAAAAGGGAGGGGAATGCAGCATTGGAGTTCGGGCAGTTCTGGCGGTACTGCCCATTGAAACTGCCCAAACAGTGAGAATGGCGTGTGCCCTTTACATCTTTTACCTTGCCGAATCCATTGAAACGCTTACTGAAGTTGGCCAGTTTGTTCGTCTGCTATCAGAGATGAGGTGGATGCCCCTTTTCTCTTTTACCCTGTTCATTCCGTTGGAATGCCCGGATGTACATAAATGGTGTACAGCCAAACAAAATGGCATCCCCGAGGGAGCTGTGAGTGGAATGGACTATACTGCAACACCATCGATGCATTGTATGTCTTATATTCTGTGCAAGCTAAGAAGAATGAATGCTTTGTGTTCTGCACAGGCGGATGACGGAACCAGAAGCAAGGTTGGTGGCAGTTGCAATGGCTCAGTGGCCAACGTCAAGAAACGATCCGCCTCGGCAGAAACAGTGGCAGGCCACCCGAGGTCTCTCCGGGAAGCCAGCGCGCTCTCCATTCTTGAAAGCAGGTTCCCAGTGGCGCAGGTCAAGACGCTAACACTGGTAAGTGAGTGAGATGAGTTCAGTTGGCCTGGCTTGAACCTATCTTTCTGCCTACACATAATGATACAACTGGCTGTGCTGGATGAATGAATGGATGGATGGATGGATGGATGGATGGATGGATGGATGGTACCTAGCCTTACGCTATGGGAGGTGTTCTGTTTAGCGTGAAAATTTTTATTTTCTTGTACTTCGTGAGTGTTCACAGATCTGATGTGCCTACCATGACTGCACACATGTGTTGGCCGCCTCCACCAGATTAGGTACTACAGTGCATTCTCTCGATCGAGATTTCAGTTTGGGATTTTTTTCACTTCTTGAGAGTTTACAGCTTGCCAGTTGGCATGGTTCTAATCTTCTCTGTATAGACCTTCTCGTTCTTAGCAGTTGCCTGACCGGCATAATTCTAAGATGGCAGTGCCCATGCGACGGAGGATGAAAAGGTCTCTAGAGAGTGTGTGCCTGTTTCTTTGAGAAAAACCTGCTAAGGACTTTCTTGCCTTTCTTAGGCAGAAAGTTGTTGTTGAAGATGATTGTCCATTGATTGCAATAACTTTGGCTCTTTGCGTTGTTACGTAATACAGTTTGGTTCAACTAACTTGTGCCAAGACTTAGAAAAAGCTGGTGCACACTACGTTGTGTCGGGTCAACGCAGTGTCGTTCACAATTCTATTTAGGTATTTCTTGTGATGTTCCAAACTGGCTAATTAGCCCAGATTAATTAGGTAACTTCCTAAAAATATTAATTTGTGGACTCCAACAGAAAAGTTGTAGTGTGTGTTGAGCGCCATTTCATTGCGTCGTTTCTGTCGAGGTAGCCTTTGTGTGTCTAAATTTGATAGCTTTAAAGAAATCGCGCTAGATTTAAAGAAGTCTCGCGTGACTATCGGCTAGTGAACTGTGATATTAGTGCCCAGTCTAGTAATGTGATTGCTGCACCAATTGCGCTAAACTGCGCCGAGGGGCTAACCCTGCTACATCCTGCTACATTTTGCCAAAATATGGGTAATCTGTGCCAAGGCTGCGCCAAAGGACCAATTTCGGTCGCCTTTCAAAACCGAAACTAAACTGAGAACCATAATTAAGCATGCGTGAGCTAGGTGGCGCAAGCAGCCGCCCGACACAAAGTACCCTGCATTAATCGTCCATCCGGTCTTGCATGGTTTTTCCGGCCATCTAGCGTTTCGCTCCCTCGTCGTCTCAAGAATCTCGTATGGCATCTTTTTAAAATCTTTTCAACGATAGATGCGGGTGTGTGCGGAGGCTCCGACGCTAGTGTGCCGGGTAGCAGCCATGCCGTCATGCTGTGAAACAAAACAATGTTTTTGCACCGCGAGAGTTACTTTGTGAGCTGAGACGCTCGCGCGATCACAGTCACCGTGGTCGCACGACGTCAGGTGTTGCCGTTCCTCCGTCTCTGCAGATATGACGTTTTTTAAACTTGTTCATCGACATTCCTGTCCCTGTTTAAATCATACACTACTACAAAATTCCTCTTTAACTCAAAGACTGCTTGTCGAAATATTGATCACCTAGGTTTCTCTCGGTCGGCTTTCTTCGAGCGGGACCCTGGTACATGGAAAATCTGCCGCAAAAGAAAGTTGGTGAAGAGAAGTGAGCTAAAGTGAAGAAGGCGATGTCTGCACGCTGGACCCGCGCATCGTGCTTGTTTGTCTCGAGTTCAGTCATTGCACAAAGCGCTCGAAGAAATTTTTGACCCTGGTTCGCGATGTCATGCACCGATGCACTCAGGCTCTTTTTTCTGTGTGTTTAGCTTGTACCTCGCTTGCCGGCATGGCAAGCACGCGCCGCTAAAACTGCTCTTTGTTGTGTGCTGGACAGTTACATTTTGCATAGTATTTTAAGAACCAGTTGGCGACGGAGCGGAGTGGCATTGTTTCGGTTTCAATTGAACAGCTGTTGTCTCCGCCGCGCGACGAAGCAGTTGCCACTGCAAGCCTACTGAAGTTGCCCTCACATGCATGTGAACATGACTGCACGACAGAGGTACCAGCCGGGACGCTTGCAATTCATTGTTTTACGTTTGCTTACTTTGGACAGAAATCTGGCACGTCGGGAACCAGTAAAACGGTGGCAAACAATCTTTTTGGAATTGCTTGGCAACGCCTACAACAGTGTACACTTGTGGGATGTCTCAGCAGTAAAAACACAAACAGATAGTTCCGTCATAACAGAGCACAAAGTGCCCTTCGTTTTTCCAGCACTTAAAACAAATATTTTTATGTTTCTAAGAATATCTGTTCCAAAAGCCACTTTTTCTGCTCCGAAACACTGTTTTGGCTGCTCTGGAAACAGCCACTTTTGCTGCTTCAAAACACTGTTTTGGCTGCTCCAAAAGGTGCTCCAAAATGGCTTTGGCCAATCACATCACTGCCAGTCACTTGGGAAGTTCTTTTAAATCTGACCTGCTTTTATTAAAGCTACACAAGAGTTACGTAGACACGCGGAAACTACCTTGACGGAATCGACACGATGGAATGTTCCTTGACAAGCTCTACAACTTACACATTGAAGTATTTGTGCACTAATTTATATTTAAAAAGTTAGCGAATTGATCTGTTATTTTGCCGGTTAAGCACATTGCAGAAATATCTCAGCTTACTTGATAGAACTGTGAACAATACCGCGTTGGTTTGACACGTGCAGCACGTGCACCAGCATTTTTTAAGTCCTGGCATAAGTTAGCTCTGCATATTTGCTTGATAATTAAAGGGGTCATATTTTGAATTGCAGGGAGGCACAAGAGTTTGATGTTTGGCAGAAGATAATCTCTTGTTTTCGTTCTGGAAGCGAGATTAATTGCAAAAATAACTGCTTCTTTTCCTCTTTCCTTAGGGTTGTTCTGACGCCGAGTGCGTTTGGTTTACATGCCAAATGGGACCTTTTGCCTCGAAGAACAAGGTTGCTAAGATCGAGCTCCACATGACCCTCAATGTCACCAGGATCATGGAGCAAGTGGTAGGTTTTTTACACTCTGAGGAGTGACCGACATCCTAAAGGCTTTGTAAATGAAATACCGCTTGAACAAGCTGCATTTGGACTAACTGTTCAGATCAACAAACTTTCGGAAAATTCCTCAAGAAAGCCTGATTGTGTCCAGTGCATTTAGTTGAGTGAACTTTCACTTGAGCAGGCTTTTTCTTGAGGTCCCTCGAAGTTTGTTCAAGTGGTGTGTCACTGTACAGAGCTTACGAGCAGTGCTACGACTCACGCTGTTTACGTAATTCTAATTACAGGGTACTCCTGACACGATCGACATAGCCACGGAAGGGTCACTTACCATCCTGGATGAGACAGAGTTCACGCACTTTGTACAGCATCAGCCAAGACAAACCACGGCATGTTCCTAAATTACTGCTCTTTTTGGTGCTCGTGAGCAACATACAAACATACTGGTTATAGATCTACTTTGTATGGGTTATAATTAGGGCTCCGTGTTTTCGGATAAATCCGAAAAACTCCGAAAAACAACTGCCGGTAAAATTTTGGTCAATTCGGATTTATCCGATAAACTCGGAATATTTATGTGTCAATGCCACCCCTCCCCCCCCCCCCTCCCCGGCAAAAGAAAGAATGTAAAAGACTTTTTTTACAGTTTGATCAGCACAGAGTTAATTGTCCTGGAAAAATTCCACCATAATTATCTTTCAAATCTCTGACCGTTGTCAAAAGGGGTCTGGCCGCTTGTCTCTTCAAGGTTGATTCAGGGCAACAGGTCGTTCGTTGTACATTCGGGTCACGACAAAAGCTACTCTTTGGTTTCCAGTTTTGGCCATGCGAGATGTGATTTCGAGAAAGGAAAGGGTATGTTTTAGTAACAGTGAACGCTATGGACCATAGGGATTGTATAAAATTGGGAAGAGGGGCAGTTCAAACTCTCTATTACCTCCTTAACCACTCCGCCTCGCGCGGCGCGGGCTAGATTGATAGAATAGGATGGGATGATTACGAGCTTCCTAGCGACTGCCTCCGGGAGTTTATTGATTCTAAGGTATTGGCGTTTATCGAAGAGCCACTTGTGTGTGACTTTTGTCGTGGATAAATTAGTATTGCCAATGACAATGGCACCAACGCCAAATTCAACTGAAGATATTTTAATTGATACAAGCGCGTTTTATTTTTTATCTGGCATACGTTTACATTCGGTTATTATTTATTTATTTATGTTTAATAGGAAACGCAGTGAAATTAAATTCGAATTTCGGAGAATTGGGAATCAAAAAACTATAAACTCCGATAAACTCCAAATCTTCGGCAAAAAATAAACTCCGAAAAACACCCTCCGAATTTGACGAAAAATAAACTCCAAAAACACGGAGCCCTAGTTATAATGAAGGTTTTAGAAAATGGAATCTGCTGCAATTTAGGTAAACTGATGTTTAGCTCCAGTTTTATACCTGGTTGAAGCCTCTGAGCGAGCCATTGGGCAATCTCTAAGCGTTTTGTTTCTGTGAACATCCTAGTTGTAAATTGTTTTCCTTGCTGTGTAAAATTAAAATTTTTCATGTAGTAATAATAATTTGCCCCTGTACGTTGTTTAATTTTTTTCTCTGATAGGCAAATCTTCTATGAACTATACCTTGTGCAGTGTATGAACCTTGTGCAATACTTGCTTTTTCCTCCAATGCAGCGACCAAGAAAACGTTTTTAACTCAAAACTTGCCCTTTTTTCTGCACGAAAACGATCAGTCTAGAATTGTCCTCTTGACTTTTCTTTGACCCATTTTTTCTCAATCATGTGCTATGAATCAAACATACTCGTGTAGCGCAGCTCCAAATGTTCACAGAGCGGCGCCCTTTGGTAAAACAAAACACGAAAGCCCCTTCCTTCGACTGCTGCTCTCACGTCACTGTGCTGCCCCCTCTTTTTACACTACAGAATCAGTTCCAGAATATTTTTATCACACCCCATACTATTCTAGGCTGTCGGAGGCTTTGAAATACCGCATTACTCAGGCGTGACCACAGCCGATATACTAGCTTGTTTGGACATCTGTGTGGCATTTTCATTTATACCAGAGCCCTCGGTTGATGCCCTGTGTTTGATGCTTCCCAGATTGTGACGTCCCTGGTCAAGGAAGGTCCCCCAGCTCCGTACCGGTTACCGTGGTGGGTCTATCTGCTCATCGTCCTAGGAGGTCTCTTTCTGCTGCTGGTCATTATCTATGTTTTGTACAGGGTACGTACAAACTCCTCTCGTTGTACCGACTACGTTTAGTGCTGACTGTACACCATGTCGAGATTAAGGGAATTAACCTCCAGCTGATAACTGATGTGGCATGTTCACAATGCTATGTCTAGGGTTTGGGCGCATGCATGCTGCAATACCTCAATTTGCGAAACTGCTGAATAACGGTTTTTGCTTTTGATATTTATTTATTTTTATTACCAGAATAGCAAATGAACACAAACGTTAATAATCTTGTATAGAAGGGATATACTCCGTTTTATTTTACGATGGGCCGCAGTAGACGCTACGAGCCATTAAAGCCAGTCCATTGCTGCATGATTGTTACGTGCCCTTCTGGAGGACTACAGCGACGCGTGGGGCACTGGGGCACGTGGGGTGTTCACGTGATACGTTCACATCACTGGATTGGTTGGCATGGCTTGCACTGTCTGCTGCAGCCTATCGTGAGGTGAAATGGAGCATAGAAGTATTTACGGCAGTAGTGCCCTTCACAACTGGGGTTATCAGGAGGCTGGTGGTTAGTAAACCTGGTTCCCCGCAGCAGTGGTGAGTTAAACATAACTTAAAATCCCGAGAGAGAGCCCACCTATCATCAGGAGCAAATCGGCTGAAAATATAGAGTGGGCTAACTTTCAGTGTAGACTCAAGAAAAGTTTTAAAAATTGCTATTTTAGGTCGTGCCCCTTCCAAGCTTGTTATGGTGGTGGGGGGCAATGAAGCAAAGATGACTGTACGTCCCAGTCCGCAACGTTCGCATATATCTCACCATAGCAAACTAGCCACATTTACACCGAGGCCACCATTAATCCGAACACTACTATTACTAAGAGTGGGCTAGCATTCAGTGTTTAAAAATATATAGAAAATCAAGCCAAAAATAGGGGTGGGCTATCTTTCGGGGGTGGGGCATCTCTCGGGATTTTATGGTAGATTCACATCCATATGTGAGTAAGATAACACCTAAGCAGCTGTTCTCTCTTGAAGAAGTCTATTAGCTGTATTACTGTCGAAACTCAACTTTCTCTTCCAATGTTTTGTGTACACTCGAGCTTCGAGTGATCCACCCTGCCTTGGCATATCACGGTTGTGTAGACACTCCCTAACATTCTATGGACGGCTTGTGTACATTCACATAATATCTGTGCTTTCATTCACATAGAAAGAATAAAACACTGAAATGGACGAACAACAGACATTCACAGTTCTTTCAACGAGCGACGACACATTTATGTGATGCTGATCACACTGCGAAAACCACTTCGGTCACAAAGGAATTAAAGAAAAATGGAAAAGCTACTAGAAATAAATAAAGAAAAAGATAGGCTGAACTTTAACTCCCTGAAAAAGAAGAAGAAAATTAAAGTACTAGGCTTTTTTAGGACAACTCTGGGGTGAGGGATTCCAGCTCTTTCGTCAATAACAACAACGGAGGTTCTGAAACATTGTCTGTGGCATTCCTGATCTTAAATGTTTCAATTATTTCTCGCTCATACTTGTCCTTTTGTGAGCCAAGCACTGTGGTGTTTATTTATAGCTAGGGGTGCGATCATGGCAGGTGCGGGCGTGCTCAACAATTGGATGGTAAGATTCAGATGTGTTGTTGCTCGTTGAAAGAACTGTAAATGCCTGTCCCTCGTCCATTTCAGCATTGTATTCTTTCTGTGTAAAGTATGGTAAATCCAATGCGCTCCGCTACGTGTACTTAATATCTGTTCTGCCTGGGAATTTTGGGCAAACTTTGCATTCACTTTACGCCCTGTCCTTTTCCAGTGTGGTTTCTTCCGAAGAAAAGCGAAGGAAGACCTGGAGCGCTCCAAGAGGGAATCCCTTGCGGCCAGCAGCGTTGCGCATTCGCCCACCACCGAGAACCCGCCGTCCATGCCCGGGGACGACCCCGAGGTTCGCACCAGTCTCCTAGCCCCCGAGGCCCGTGAATGACGGGGCATCGTCGGAGGCAGCTCATGCTCAAGCATTCCCCACACCCCTAGTCACGTCCCACGGCATCAGCAGGCCATCGTTCCTCCCCTTCTTGAAATCGCCAGCAGCGTTTTCTTTCTCCGCCACTCGGGAAGTCGGCGGGACTGCATTTGTCAAGTCCGCCAAATGCCAAGATGATATGAAAACTGTACATTGATCGTTCCCTCGAACTCGTCGTCTTCGCTTCTTCAGCTGATGCTCAGTAGGCTTCAGTTGCGAGCGAGTTGGATGGCTTTGGTTTGGGAAGGGCGTTTCAATATAGGTTACGTTGTAGGAAAGCAAGTCGCAAAAGAACGAGAAATGAGACGCTGTAGCGTTTTGTCACATCCTTAGCTCGTCCTTTCTGTTAATTGTGCTCCAACTTGATGATTTTCGGCTTCTGCCGTCATGGTGTGAGGTGCACGTGAGCAAGGATGTGGCACAAGAAATTTGAAGTGCAACGACCAAACTTCGGACGGAATATTGGTAGTGGTGAGAAATAGACAATTCGGTCTTTGAAGTCGATCTCAGATTCAAAACATTTTAGTGCTCTAACTTGCTTAGTATGATAGCTGAAGACACCCAAGCATTTTTGAGAATGTGCACACTTCAGTTACATTTTCCACCTGGTTTGAAAAAGTAATCAGGCTTGTTGTGAAAGACTCAGCTGCTCTTTAAACAATTTGTTGACATCGTTTTATAATGTTTTATTTTTCCTGGGAACAAGATGATTTTAAGCTTTTAAAAATTGATAAAGCAGGCAGATAAGAGTGAATGGAAAGTGCCCAATGACAGTTGTATTTCTCACTCACTATGTGATCAAGATTGCACACAGTGTTGTATTGGTTTCATGTCCCATCGACAAGATCCTTAGAATATACACCAAGTGGCAAGATTGTCCTATCTACGGCATTTTAGGCTCGGAGTGATTATTGCAGATTAGTCTGGGCATGTTTCAGTTTGCATGCATGGACTTTTACTTTTGAAGCAACTGAATACTAGAGTGTGGTATACATTAGGGCTTTGGTTCTATCTTAAAAATCTTTTGAAAGTAGGTTAGTACTAGTTAATTATGGCCATGACTTTTCTGGCTGAAGTTGTTCACTGCCTACGCTATCTGTCCTAGTAGGTATTCGTGGCAAACGCACAACTGTCGTATCTTAACATTCATATCACAGCTTGCTCATTGGTTGACTTTTATCACTGCTATGTGCAACAAAAAACAGTTTATGGGATAGTTGCTCCGGTTGTGTATATTACATTGACTCATTTGCTGTGATCTCTTCCTCATGGATGCAATGCCACTTGTGTGCCTTAGGTGGTTCTAGTAAGTATGGGTGCATTAGCACAAACAGTTGAAGTGTCCTTTAGCACTGTCATATTAGACGTATTGTAGCATTAAATGAGTGGCAGTCTTCTTGCTGGAATCGCATTTGTTAGGATTCATGGTTACTTAACTTGTAGCATGGTAGGTTTTCTACATAATTATTAGGTTGTATAGGCTGTTGGCGTTATATGCTGCTTCGGGGATTTGTGTGTTCAAAGCTTGCGGGTGATTCATTGTAATTGAAGAAAACTTTTCTAGCAATTGTACACCTTATGCTTTTTGTGTATATAGTAAGGGATGGGGAGGGGTGATGTAGGAGTGAGGTATTTATGTCCACTATTTATGCTTAACTGAAGGGCTTGCAGCAAGGAGGGCATATTTCTCGAAATGAGAAGAACTTTGATGGATATCATTCCTACTATGAATATATTAATCAGACTTGAAGACGAAAAATTTAAATATAATTGACCTTCTGAAACATCTTTGAAGAGTGATGCACCACTCTACAATGCATCAATTGTAAAAGTGTGCTTGTCTAAAAATCTATTCTTTGATGGATATGCCCTGCTTGCTTACATCACTCCAACTGTGAACAATGATGTGGAAAGTTGGAATATCAGCCCTCCATGAAAGTCTGAAGTTGAGTATATTAGTTTATTCATTGTTAGAAGAGAGCAAACATTTAAAATATATAGATGAAGTGGTATGTTACTGTGTTCAAGGTGCAAACATTAACTTTTTTTACAATGTATGACTATGGCTGCCGCTTCTGTTAAGGTAGTAGTTGATGCGAGTTACAAAACCATTCCTTTCATTAGCATCGACGTATGTATTCATTTATGGTTGTCTAGTGAAATGTGACACCAAGAGTATTTCTGTACTACCACTTAGTTGCCTTGTATAGTTTAGCTGTAAAGGCTGATGTATGTCACTGTGAGCATTTTTTTATCCAACTATGGTTAGAAGTTTAAGGAAGAAAGCTTGACAATGCAATGTATGGGATGTTTCACTTGCAGTGCCTTCTTTTTCTAAACTACAAAATTACGATTTTCAGAAGCCTTTTGCCTCTTCCGAAAGCAGGGTTTTAGTTTACGTCATGTTGATTGTAGAAAATGAAAAATAAAACTGAATTGTTCATTTTGTAAGTATGTATGACCCTTAAATATATGGGCTTATCCAAACAAACGAAATACAGCATGTATCAGACACTTTAATAAATAGCAACACATATGTACAGCTTTTCTTGGTTTGGAAAAGTTGAGGACTTCGTTTAAGTATGTAAAAATTACAGATTGCCCATTAACTTTCTTTTAATTTTGCCTGGACTTAGCAAATGGTATTTCAATCACATTGCACGGTATACACGGTGATACGTTTTAATGGGAACATAATTTTTAAAAAGGAGGGCAAACTGCTAGCTCAATGCCGTTTTCGCTAGGTGTTTCTCGAGTTAGGCGGACATTAGCTGAGAGAATAATCGTCATAATAAGTTGGCTAATTAACTTTGGTTTTACGGGTTATGTTGTAATTGCGGAATTCACGGCGATCGCTATTAAAGGCCAGCCCAATTAAACGAATTTGGAAAGATTTATTGGTGTTTGAGATAATAATAAATTTTCACTTTAGCCTGATTTTAAAATTGCACGCTGCGAGTTCTGCCCAGATTGACGCTTGGCATTTGAGCGTTACTGCGGGCAGGGGTTGCGGCGCGCTTTTGCTTTTTGCGCGCCATTTTTAAATGTTGCCAAAAGACGTGAAAGTTAGTTAATATCTCAAAAACTAATAAGATTGTTCAAATTCTTGTCATTGCTCTGGCCTCTAATTGTAATTACCGTCATTCCTGCACGTTCAGCATGACCCACAAAACCACTAATTATAAACGTAATTAACAGATTTTAGTTAATTAGCCAACTTACCGTGACGATTATTTTCTCAGCTAATGTCCACCGATTTCGAAAAACAGCCAGCGAAGACGGCATTCAGCTAGCAGTTGACTATTTTAAAATTCTGTTTTCATTAAACATTATCACCTGTATATCAAACATATTTTCCTCAATAATATATCGTGATATCATGTGCAGTCAAAACACAGACAACTGAGATAACGGATGAGGATGATGAAAAAATGCCATCGCGTGACATCTGATCAGAGCCGTGCTTCCTTCGTGGCACTGTGACTGGGGAAACATCCCAGTGCCCTGAGGAGCTAGCTGTCTGAGATCGCCTAATTATGGCGAAAACTCACCCTGCTGGCTAAAACATTCTAGAAATCCCCAAATCATGACGATACGCCGCCGATTTCCCTATTAAAAAAACAATCAAAGATCGCAACACACCGAGGTCATCTACGCACTGATTCCACGTCGGTTCGTGCAATGATAATCCGGGTCCTAATTTCGATATTTAAAAACAAATATATATGAAAGCCATGTTCTTGAGAGGAACATTCAGCTACATATGAACTCCGTAAAATTGTTTTCGCTGAGATATAAAATAGAGAAGCTCGAGGCGTGGAAATTGAGATTTCACGATCGCTACTTTGCACAGTCGTCATTTAATTCCTTATAGAAGCTTTCACGTCACCATAACTTTTTTAATACGTTTTACAAAAGATATACAACACATACACAAAAAGATTTAAAATATCAATAAAATATTTCTATGCAAACAAAAAAATCAAACATGGCATAAAAACGCGTTTTAGAGACACAATCACATTTTTTTTTGCAAATAAACCGTCTTTCATAATACTTCACAAAACATGTCAAAATGCGCGTCTTTAAATATTCTTTACGAATATATAAAGATAATATGCCCACCCTTAATTATCTTTTTGTTATTAACGCGGAAATGCGGCTGATTTCTCAAAATGTGGCAAGATTGGGCGTCGATATTGAAAAAAACTCCATCTTTTATTTTCTTTAAACTCCCCTTGGCACTTTGCAGTGACTTGAACTAACCTGTTATGGCAAAAGATTGAGTAACATATGACCTCTGAACGGGAAAAGCTACGACAAACCTTCACTCGGAGCGAGCCGACGTCTTCATCATAGCGGCTTTGCCGCACAGCACGAAACATTTTGAGCGTTAGTTATGGCATGTATTTTATATTATTAAAATTATTTTTTTAAGGGGTGAGTATTAGTGACGTGAAAAGGGACTTTGAGCTGGAATACCATTAATTAGCTTACAATTCACTGAAACAAAACGGCCACACTCTGCGAATTCGCTAACTATGCATACATATAGCTTACAACTCTCAGTTGCGCGAGTGGCCATGTATACATCCGGCCTCTCGGCATATGATGACTTCCAGAGATGAGATGCCTGGATTCCTCTCGCAAGTTTTACGGTGGTCCACTTTGTTTGCTTCACCGCATGAAACTCTCGAACTCGAAGACAGTTGTGAACACTGCGCGGTGATTTGACGCGTTCTGCGAAGCGCTCAAGGTAGAGGCATGCAGTTCCCACCAGGAACGCAAGCGATTGTACACGCTTCTGCCACCAAGCATATCGAAGAAAAAGATATTTCGTTTGCTGCCGGAAGTGACTGCCTACATGATTGATCAAACAAGAAAACTGAAGCGTAAAGGTGCATCGTTATGATTTATGGATTTCTATAGGATGCTTAGAGCACGCAGAGTGAGTTATCGCCATGTTTAGGCGATCTTAGAAACCTTCTCAGGGCACCTTTAAAGGCTGTCATGTGAATTGCATGGAGTGTAAAGTGAGTGTTCAAACATTTCTTATGCCATAGCCTGGAACTTGGACGCCTGGACTTGACAAACTGGAGTTCTACGAAGGCTACTCGGTGGTCAATTTACCTTGGTAGAATTTCAAAACACAACTCATCTCTTGTAAAAAAAAGGAAAAAAAGAAAACAAAACGAACACGTTTTGTTTTTAAAATTTTGTCTGCCGTGCCAAATGCAGAAAACTTTTTTAACATAGAGTTATGCTGGGAAGGCTCATCTGGTAAAAGCGACCATTAAAGTAGTACAGTCGCAATCAAACAAATTAAGCGAATCCGTACTGACAATTACATTTTTACATGTACAGCGTGTTTAAACACGTGCGCAAGACAAGAAGAAAAGCGAAAAGAACGGCGGCCTCTTTTTCGCACGGATGTTATCTGATGTGGTTCCTGAGTTCGGGGACCACCTTTCTCCCCTCAAGCACTATAATGGACCAATCACCACGTGACCAATTGACTGCACCGGCTGGCGCCAGGCAGGTTAGCGCTCCGCGCAGTAGAACGCGTGGCAGCGTGCTCCAGTTGAATTTGATTGTGAGTGTACATGTCCTAAGAAAATTTCGGGTCGCTTGAGACTCCGCTTGTTTTCGGTGGGGCATTCTGTATAATTTTTCCTAGCTCTCATACATCGGAATCTAGAGACTGCAGATCATACACTGAAATATTATATGCGTGTTGTACAGGACTTTCCCATCACGCGCTTCGGCATCAACCGAGTCCGCGTTCCTTTTTACAAATGGTGCGCAATTATTTGTTACAATTGAAAACGAGCGTGTTGGTTAATGGATGCAAACTTGAAAGTATAAAACAGCGAGGACGAGGACGGGAACGGGAACAGGGGTCCTGTTCCCGTCCTCGTCCTCGCTGTTTTATACGCCTCCGCAAGTGGGCTCATTTTCGTCTTCTGCGCTTGAGAAAGGAAGTAGCGGTGACGTCAGAACGCCGAGCCCTGATTGGCTGATCGCGGTCCCCTATCTGAGCGTCGTCTGCTCCTTTGCAACAACGTCTGCTCGCAACGTCGTCTGCGTCTGTCTTACCTTTCCTGCGACTTTCGGAAGAGCAGGTCTTTACGAGCGAGCTCGACTTCGCCTTTAATAATAATAATAATAATAATATACTTTATTAGTTTTCAACGGGATACATGTTTCGGGTCCGTCAAAGCCATGTGGCTTGTGGGACTGGGCCCGGCAGTCGGTTTCATACTGTAAAATTATTTTACAATGCTTTTAAATCTCTAATACTGCACAATGCAGTATAAACATAACACAAGAAACAACAAGAAAGAAAAAGAAAATTGACTAAGCACACTGCAGACTATAATATACTGATTTTAAGAGTGTTCCATACATGTAAAACAGACTACCAAAGTAAACAAGGTAGCACATTCTTCGTACCATTACAAAACACACAACCAAAAAAAAAAGGTTAAACATATACAAAGCAAAAAAAAAATATATGCAAGACCAACAATCAAAGCAACAAGAAGGTTTCTGACGTTCATTGTTTATCGTTTTCAAAACACCAGTTTTTAATAGTTCGCTTAACCTCGGTTATCGATGTAAGGCAAGTTAGTTCCTGCGGAAGCTGATTAAAGTGATGTGGTATATAGTAATTCCTCATTCTCTTCCCGTAATTTGTATGTATTCTGGGCAGTGCATATCTTTCTGTGTGTCTTAGAGGTTTTGTATTTAACAGTTTCTTGAAATCATTATTGGCATAATAATGTTTTGTTATAGTTACAAACTGAAACAGTTTTTCAAACGGCAGAATCCCGAGTGCTTCGAATTTTTTTTGTGATTCTAATGTATCATATTGAGACCCGTAAGCAATATTGTTAAGTATTCTGATAATTACTTTGTTAATACCTTTTATTCTACCGGCTGAACACGAACCATAGACCGTAAGGCCGTAGCGTAGAATAGATTCTCCCAGCGCCCGGTAGACATTTTGCCTTAATTTTATGTTTGCACCATACCGAAGTCGATATGTGTACGCTGAGATAACCCTTAGTCTTTTTTTAACGTTATTCATATGTTGTTCCCAGGTCATGTGTTGATCAAATAATAAACCTAAATACTTAGCATTAGTTTCGTAAGCCATTGTTATGGAATTGTATTTCTCACGGTCTTTACTTAGAAAGATAGGTTTGTTCAGAGTTACTTGTTTGTGTGGATTTCTCAGACACATTCAGAGAAGGCAGACGAAATAACTCGAGCGGTTCGTTGTTTTTGTCGGACAACTAGCAGACGCGCATCAAGGAGGGAAGTCAAAGTACTCACTGGCGAGGTGTCCCGAGACGCCGAGGTTTGTTTGCTAAGAACCGAGAGTGAGCGTTAGTGTCCGCAAGTTCCCTCCCAAACACTTTTCCCCCTTTCGTGGGCGGCAAGACTCCTCATTCTTTAACGGCGTCGGCGGGTTGGCGCTGCTAACGTCGTCTGCTTTACGTCTGCTAGTCAAAGCGATGGCTCCTTTACCTTTCCTGCGTCTGTCGGATATTCACCGCTTTTTCACCGGCGAGAGTCACCGTTGCCTCGGAAAACAAGGAGATGACAAGAGGAAGAGATTGACCTCTTAATCTAAAATTGAGGTCAGTGATCACAGTATAATACGGGAAGGGTTCACAAGGGTCGCGCGGGCACATTCCATTCAGCACGTCAGCCGGTCGTGGGCAGACGGTCACCGAGTCGGAGTGGCTGCTAGGCCTATTTGCCGAGTTCGCTTGGTCGGTGTCGGTGGAATCGTGGCCGTTGGAGCTTTTCCCGGGTGTTTGTGGATTAAGCGTTCTTGTTCGTCGTGGTCTGGTTCAAGTACCTTTTACTTTTTTCTTGCTGCTTGAAGTCGGGACGCGAGAGGAGCACACGTAGAAAAATAAACATCCGTTGGTCGTCGCGACCGCGACGCTGTCGGCCATGCTGATTTGATCGTAACAAGTGCGTAGCTTCGGAGCTGTCGTAGGATTTTGTCGTAACCTGCGCAAAACTTACGAAAATTTCGGTTCGTGAATACGAATTTGTTTTTAAGTTTTGTCTTACGCATATTTTTGGCGTCTCCACTTGCAAAAGTCGCAGGAAAGGTAAGACAGACGCAGACGACGTTGCGAGCAGACGACGTTGCAAAGGAGCAGACGACGCTCAGATAGGGGACCGCGATCAGCCAATCAGGGCTCGGCGTTCTGACGTCACCGCTACCCCCTGCGCGAGAAGCAGACGAACTTGCCCTCCGCATACTTTCAAGTTTGCATCAATTATTTGTTGCGGAGTTAGTGGGGATAAGAATGTCTCAAGCACCTGGTACAATTACTGTTTCACGCGTATACCGTTTGATATCACTCAAACAGGCAATTTGACCATTCGATTTAGTTGTGCAACACACTAAACATTTTCACACCCTTATTGGTGTAAATGGCATGGGTCACAACTCACCCCCTTATTGGTGTACAAAAACGCCCTAGAAAAAATGTGCTATTTCTCACACCCTCAAAAACCGGCGTAATTCCTTACACCCTTAACAGAAAGGTGTGATTCTGCTCTACACCATTTTATTAGGGTGTGACGGCAGCCGTACACCCTTCCAAAAGGGTGTACTGCAGCTAGAAGAGCATGGTGAAAAAACCCCGAGACTAGTGACAAAACATTGGGACAACACAACACTGTCTCAAAAAGTTTTGAGAAAGTGTTGTTGGGACAAAATTGGGACAACACAACACTGTTTCAAAAGGTTTTGAGACGTGTTGTGTTGTCCCGATTTTTTGTCCCTAGTCTCGGGGTTTTTTCACCATGATCCTTCACCAGCTCGCCTGCGCAGTAACTCTCACTTCATTCAGCTGGAAGAGGTAATACAAAATGTGTAACACATCCACAGAATAGGGCACAGACCCCCGCAGCACTTCATCAAAAAGTATTTACGGAGAAATGATTTCTAACAAGTTGAAACATGTGCACCACTTTATTTTTTCAATCCAGAAAAAAACGTGCGTGGATCTTATCCTCTTCTGTGGCGAATTCGCGACAAACCAATGTCAAACCTCAAACGCGAGCATTTGTCACCTAATGTTAAGGCCACGGTCCCACTGAATGTGGCAGTTTAGGTACTTTTTGGCAGGTCATTACTCATCTCCTTTTAAATACTGTTTTGTGGGATTGATGTCATTCGAAAGGCCATGCAATCCTCTTTCATTTGATATTATGTATGTATCGGTTTATACTGCTCATGCGCATTTGTGGCGTTGCGAATATGATGGCACGGACCCTCACTTGCTCCGCTGGTTCATGTTTTATGAACGATTCATTAAAGATAACACGGTTCCAATAGAGCAGTTTTGTTAAGATGATGTTGGAGCAGAATGTAACGGTATACTTTTTTGGTATTTGCACTACTTTGTTTTTTTCAGCTCTCCAAATATTGCCCTAAAATTGACATTTTTCAGCACAAATATGTTTTTAATGACAAACGCTAGGGCAATGAAATTAGCTACAGATGTAGTGCTTATAATTGGTAATATGATGAAAAAAATTTAATGTTGTGTAAAATTTTTTTGTTTAGATATTCTATATCAAACATAGCACTTTTTTGTGCTTCGAGTCATGGTAATTCAAATGCCGCCGAGTAAATAATTAAACTATGGTAAAATCTTTTGTAACATTTAGAACTACAATAGTTGCCCAAGAGGTGGACGGTGGCTTTTTTTATTTTCAAAGTCATAACGCTCCGGGAGCCCCTCAAACTTACCTGTTTTTGACGCACATCTTTTTTGGACATCAAACAGATTTATTGGCATCTAATAACATTTATTGTATGGAATAGACATACATTGCGATGTATTAGATTTTCCCAATGATCTTGCTTTGGTTTCTTGATAGTTGTAGAGCTTAGCTAATTTTAAAAACAATTAAAAACTGTTTGGGTGTTTTGTTGCGCTACCTGGCGGATGGCAGACAAAACTGCTGATTTCTAAGTTCAAAAAAATTTCGAGGGCGGCGTTGGCGTCTGTATCATCATCAATCTCCGTGTCGTTTTACCTTCACATTTACAAAATATATTTCAAGATTTACTATCGATAAATGAACGGTTTAAGTACTGGGTCAGGTTAATAAATCTAAGACAAATAATTACACAAGCGTAGCGTGATATAAAGTGTTCATTATTCGATATAATTAAAATCAATAAACAATAAAGACGAAGAGGAAAAAATACACCCTAGTTTACTTCATGCCTAGAGTCACTAAATAAGCTGCGCTTAAAGTATCGGCACTCCGTTCAACAAAATTGTTTTGGGCGCCGCCATTTTGGGCCTTGTTCAGAGCAAACGCAACTGCCGATCGTCATGATCCAAAAGTGCGACTTCCTCAGCATTAGATGCGGTGCTAGGAAGCTGATGCAATATTGCAATGCTCTGTCGCGGGTTGTTTAAACATTTGTGGAGGACGGAAAAGCGTTTCCTGTGATTTTAGATAAAGCTTCAGATAACTGGCAACCATGAGTTTAAGCCACAATATGGCCAAGTGTCGTTACTCTGAACCGTAGCTAATTTACTGGCACAAGCGGGAACAATGAGGAAGAGGCAGGTGTCAAAAGGTAGTGGCTTGTGGAATCCACGGGCCTTACGTCATGGCCCCTCCAGGTAATACATGCCTCTTGAACAAGAGCATGAATAGTGTCATTAAATAAGCTACGCTTCAGAGTAGCGACACTTGGCCATATTGTGGCTTAAAATCATGGTTGCCAGTTATTTGAAGCTTTATCTGAAATCACAAGAAACACTTTTTCGTCCTCCACTTTAAACAGTTTGCGACAAAGCAAAGCAACATTACATGAGCTTCCTAACACCGAATCTAATGCTGAGGATGTCGCACTTTTGAATCATGACGATCGGCAGTTGCGCCTGCTCTGCACAAGCACCAAAATGGCGGCGTTCACAACAGTGTCGGGGAAGAGAGTGCCGATACTCTAAGCGCAGCTCATTTATTGGCTCTGGTTCCCACGAAACTCCTTTTCCCTGACTGAAACTGAAAGTAAATATGAATAATACACCACTATTATAGCTTATTTAGTTATAACCAACTACACATAATGAGAGGAGGAAGCGGCCGGGTAGGAGAAACGCGGGTTTTATGTGCGACTGTTCTAACTGTCTCAAAAGAGAGAACGCGCGAGCTTGCGCTGGTTTAAAAAAAGGCATCCAGAGAAAAGAGGCGGCACGCGGTGTTCTTTGCGATTATGCGTCTAATAGCAAATTGTTGTGTGTATGTTTATACAGCCGGGAGTTAGTCTGCCTTAGTGGGCGTCTGGTGTCTCAGCTGTAGATGAGCAATTTAGCCAGTGCGGTACAACCGCAAACCTGGGGTCTTTAACGTGCACCACGCAGTAGTGATACACGACCGCACGCCGGTACGATGCTCTTCCAGATCGAAACGGGCAGGGGCGGGGTGGGTTCTGCAGCGCGAGCTTTCGCTCCAAGTGCTCCGAGCTGGTGTGCGATAGACCATGCACTCGGCAACCGATGCCCCCCTTGTGCGTCTAATCTATATACAGGTATAAGTATTTGAAGATCGACGATGGACGTCGATCGTCTCGAGGTAATGTAACGTAATAACATTATATAAATAATAAACCTGTTGAAGGACTGAACGGCTCAATTTTTCAATTCTTGGATTGTAATATGGCGGTAGCCTATTGTACTTACTGTTGATGAAGAGCAATATGAGGTGACGAGGTAACGATTAAATGATGAGGCTCTATAAGGACGACGACATTAGTGGGTGTCGAACCACAACGTACAGTGCCAGACTTGTTTCAAGTATCGTGTACCCAAAGACCTTTCTTCACCCGCAACAGAATATGGTAGAACCAATGAGGATGCTGCTTTACAACTGTACGTGAAACAGGAAAACTGCACTGTGCAGAAGTGCGGCTTATTCGTTAATATGAGGGACGGATTTCTAGCAGCATTCCCTGATTGACTACTTGGAAAAAATGGCCTCGTTGACGTAAAGTGTCCCCGTTCCAAAAGATTCTTGAAGCATACTTAAACCGCAAAGGAGTATGAGGCGAAAAATAAGAAAAAGGAGCCTGGTGTGAAAGGTCCAAATCACCCCCATAGCTTCTACTATCAAATATAAGGGCAGTTACACAATACACAAAGAGAGTTTTGTGATTTAGTTATATTTACTCTCAAGGGCATTGATATCCAACGTATTCAGAGGGATGACATCTTCTGGTCAACCAGCATAGAGCCTTTTCTACTCAAGTTTTACATGGAAGGCCCGACTTCCGCTGAAATTCCTCACGTAGACGAGTTGTCCGACCGAATAAACTGCCATTACTCCCGATCTGGGAATCTCTCGATCTTCGTTCGTAGGCCATAGTATATATATATATATATATATATATCATTGAGATCGAGGGTGTGGCTCTTCGTCCGCCGAACATTGCTTCGGCGGGTGTTTTTACCGTGTAAGATGAGACCGTCGCGTGCTGCTGGAACAAGAACCTGGCGATTCTTCACTGAACCGCTTCTTCCGTAAGCTTCAAGAGGGCTTTTTTTCGTTTCGCACACCATCTGTTTGGCGCGTTGGCGCGTTATCAGAGAAAAGTATTTTCGGTACGGCAAAAGTAAGTAAAAGAGACCGTAGAACGTCAATGACGTGTTCGGACGTCGTGGCAGGCATCGTGTAAACTTCCAGCCACTTAGAGTACGCATCGACCATGACTCCGCAGACGCGGATACGTTTCGCCACCCACCGACTGAATAGTGGATCGTTTTCAGTTACTGTTCATGATGGCGTTGGACTCAATGAAGACTTCGAGTCTTTCCAGAAAGTTAGCCCAGGTGCCAGGACTTTTGTCGAAAGCGGTAAGTGTTCGAAACGTCGACAACGTCGGTAACCACGTGCTGTGCTTGACACTGGACGCTTACCATTCGCTGAGAAGAAACTTGCTTGTTCGTCTGCCACGAGTCGTCCGATATCAGGTCATCACCGCAACACCATCTCCCGACAAAACTGCTCTTCATTGTCCGCATGTCCATAGTTAGCAATCACGTGAACTTATAAATTCCCGAACGCTCATAACATGCCGTCGCTAAACGCCGTTCATTCATAGCGTCTTCATTGCAAATAAACGTCTTCCTATTTATTCTGATGGTTTTCATCATATTCTTCCTAAGCTGTACTTACAACATTATGTGTGTCGGTACTTCCGAAAATATTGCAACGGCGTTTGTTTTCTGGGAACTATAATGTAACAACCTTTACAACATCTTCCGGACCCCGTGAAACACAATATTTCGTGACGTAATTTTCAGTCGTCATTAAAATGGTGAAGTAAGCACCGTAAATCGCGAAGCAGTTTACTTGACGTCGCCGCTTCCACTGGTCTCTTGGAAGATTAAGTCTACTGAGCGTGCATTCCCGCAGAAGGAGTTTTCATTGATAGAATATCGACACGTCAATTAACATTTGATTCCTTCTTGGTAAGATTGCGAAAGCCCGTGACAACCGCCGAACCGCATCTCCGTATATCAGAGAACAATTTATACCCAGCCTGACATTCTCTCATACATCCGTTTGCTGGGCCACGCTACTTGAGCCAGCTGAGCACAGCTGGCAGCGGCGCGAGCAAGGCCACGAGGGGAACGTGATGGTGCTCGAGCCATCCCACCGTGAACCAATGTTTCGGCCACCCCACGGGTGCGTGTCGCCATCTATTGGTTGAACTAACGCCTTGTTCAAGATGGCTGCCGTGGGACCGCAGCCTTAAGTTTTCTTGACAAAGCTACAAAATTCTTGGAGGCTTAAAATAAATGCACTCATGCTTTTAGTAAACTTCGCTCAAACCTACTTTAATGCTTTCTAGCTCTTGTGACGTAAGCAAAACTCGACAGGCTGGAAAAGACGGAACGACCGGGAGTTGCTTGGGGCCAGACATGTACACGTTACCCAAGAAAAGTAACTAAATACCGTTACTCGTTACTCGCTCAAAAAGTAACTAAATACGTTACTCGTTACCGATTCTTAAAAGGAACGCGTGAGTTACCTCAAGAGTAACGAGTTACTTTTCACGTTACTTGACGATCAAATACACAACTGTTTTTGTTTCATGGTTTATTGTTTTCTTTTCAGTAGTCATTGCCCTTACGCAGCAGCTGCCTGTAGTAGTTTTCATCAGTTATGTTTCCCCGCTTCCTTGAAAATTCATCTCCAGCGACGCTGGAGCGTCGTTCTACTGACGCGCTCGAAGGAACGGCAGTGTTGTGCTTCAGGAAGAGCTGGCGAATCTTCGGGAACTACGTCTTCATTGAGGACAGCGGGTAATGGGTTATGTGCCTTCCTGTGTTAGCAACCTCCGGGTTTACATTCGGTCCGTACCCGGTTCTAGAAAGTTCAGCCAACGAACCTGATTGTGCTCGCTGGGTGAAGGACATTCCAGCTGTAGAGTTCAGTACAGCAACGTATATCGCTGGACACGTTCGTCGAACTGTTCGACTGACGCGTTCAGCGATATACGTTGCTGTACTGTCATACTGTTTGTTTTTCGGGTTGCCCATCTGCCTTTGTCGCAATAGACGCATACTCAGGTTAGAATTAAAACGAGGCCATCTAAGCGGTGTTGTACACGTTACTCCTCAAAAGTAACGAGATACCGTTACTCGTTACTTGGCCTTAAAAGTAACGTAATACCGTTACTCGTTCCTTTTCTAAAAAGGTAACTAAATACGTTACTCGTTACCGAAAATAGTAACTAGGTACAAGTAACTCGTTACTTGTAACGCGTTACGTACATGTCTGCTTGGGGCATAAGCGACAATTCATGTTTGTAAACAGTAAAATGGTTTATTGAGACGGAAGCAGGACTACTATCAGAAGCATCCCAGGCAGCACAAAAAGATGAAGTCGACATAAGGTCCTAGACGTTGGGCGACGTCGAAGTCATTAACAAACGTTTTATCGACGGCATTGGTACGTCCACATGAGAGGTTCCGGCAACGTCAAACACGCGATGTAGTGACAACGTCATAAGCTTCACCTCGACGTCTTCAACAGTAATCGACGTCTGTTCGACGTCTTGTATGAGAAGTTCTTTGAACGTCAAGCGCGAGACGTCATAAAAATGTTCTGAGCAACACCTTGACGTCTTCCACATTAATCGACGTCAGTTCTACGTTTTCTCCGGGAAGTTATTTGAACGTCGAGCACGAGACGTCCCAACAATGTCCTGAGCATCACCTTGACGTCATTGGCAATTATATATCGTGAGGTCGACGTTTTCTCCAGGAAGTTCTTTGAACGTGGAGCACGAGACGTCCCAACAATGTCCTGTGCAACACCTTGACGTTATCGACAATATTCGACGTCATTTCTACGTTTTTTCAGGAGGCTCTTGTAATGTTGAGCGCGAGACCTCCCAACAATGTCTGAGCAACACCTTCACGTCATTGGAATAATAGACGTCAGTTCTACGTTTCTCCGGGAAGTTCTTTGAACGTGGAGCACGAGACGTACCAAACATTTCCTGAGCAACACCTTGACGTCATCGACATTATTCAACGTCAGTTCTACGTTTTAGAGCGCAGCTCTTAGGCGGCCGTTTCCGGCTTGAGCGGCGTCGGCGTCGCCGTCGCCGTCGCCGTCGGCGTAACCGCGCGGTGCATTATGGGTAAATTTTCACCGAAGGAACCCGACGCCCTCCCGAAGGACCTCGGGAGGACTTCGGGTTCTTTCGGGAAGACCTCGGGAGGACCTCGGGTTCCTTCGGGAGCACCTCGGGAGTATCTCGGGTTCCTTCAGGGAGAACCTCAGGAGGAGCCTCGGGTTCCTTCGGAGGACCTCGGGAGGACCTCGGGTTTCTTCGGGAGGACCTCGGGAGGACCTCGGAGGCCCTCGGGCTCCTTCAGGAGGACCCTCGGGAAGCCCTCGGGTTCCTTCGGGAGGACCCCAGGTCACGTGACCTGGGGTCACGTGACCTCGGGGTCCTCCCGACGATGCCGATGCTGATGACGTCATCAGTGACGTCATCTGTGATGATGCCGATGACGCTGCGGATGCCGATGACGTCATCAGTGACGTCACTGATGACGTCATCGGTGATGACGATGATGCGGATGCCGATGACGTCATCCGCATTGTCATCGTCATCATCACTGATGACGACATCGTCGTGACCCCCTCCAAATCACGTGCCCCCCCAGGTCAGTGACCCCCCCCTTCCGAGGTCATCTGACCCCCAGTACCCCTCCCTACTCCTCCTCAAGAGCTGCGCTCTAATTCGGCGTTACGGGGAGTTGTAAACGGCTTTTTTTTAGGTGGTTCTTTGAACGTTGAGTGCGAGACGTCCCAACAATGGTTGAGCGGATACCTTGATCACCCTAAACAAGCGTCTTATAGAGCCCAAGGTGCTGTCATATCACTTTTAAAATTTATCGTCAATGTCAGCATTTTTTATACTGTGCATGCAATCCACATTTCAACCTGGCTGAGCTGCTGAAATCTCTTACAATATCATCATTTTCGTGAATGTTGTTTTAGCAGGAATTGCTTAAAAAGCCGAGAATTCACAACAACAAAAAACAGGATTCAGCTCGGAGTCAGCGGGGCTGTTTATAGCATTTTTAGCGTTTCTAACTTAATATCAGCGTCTTTGAAGCTGTAAGAGAATGATAATAATGTAACAGATTTCTGCAGCTGAGCCAAATTGAAGGGTGGACAGCATGCACAGTATCGAAAACGTTGTCATTGACGATAACTCTTAAAAGTGATATGACAGGTCCTTGGGCACTATAGGATGCTTGTTTAGGGTGACTCCGAATTACACCCAAAGCTGTGTAACCAGGAAGTGGTCGAAATTACCGATCACTAGGGAAACGCCGTTCCCATGATTCCTGAATAGCGGGCCGGGGCGCTTGGGAGATTTAGCAAATGGTCTATTCCGTCCGAATATACATGCTTTCGCGAACATGCCTTCGAGCAACGAAGCCAGATCCGGTTGACTCCATTGTTCCACGGTGACCCAGATCGAGACCGTTATCAATGGACATCCCGTTCAGTCTAGACGTATACTCGACGTTTTGTGGTCGTTAAATGGGACGTTAATTCAACTGTAACATGACGTTATCATAGACGCGCGCTCGACATTTTATGTCGTTAAATGGGACGTTATTTTATCGTTAATATGACGTTTTCAATTGACATCCCGTTTAGTTTAGACGTACACTGGACGTTTTACGGTCGTTGAATGGGAAATTGTGTCAACGTCGATATAACGCTATCACTTGACTTCCCATCAAATTCAGACGTGCACTTGACGTTCTTATGTCGACGTAAAATCCACCCTTTTTTCCAGACATTAGCCCTTTCCATATTACGTCCAAGGGACCTTACGTTCGGACTTTCGACGTTCTTTCGACATGTGGTTCCTGACGTCATCACGTTCTTTCGACGTCTTTTCAACGTGTCTGTGCTGCCTGGGATGCTTCCAGAGTACTTGCAAATAAAACACCGATCTCATGTAATCCGTGATAGATGCATAATCCGATTCGGGCAGCACAGAACAATTCACAAACACAACGTCGGGGTTGAA
Source organism: Ixodes ricinus (assembly GCA_037355805.1). Lineage (NCBI taxonomy): Eukaryota > Metazoa > Arthropoda > Arachnida > Ixodida > Ixodidae > Ixodes > Ixodes ricinus. The sequence continues at coordinate 109,949 of JAZHYW010003843.1, read as the reverse complement.
GGCGGCCGCTCACATTCAACGGAAGTCCCGCGCTCGCCGAGGAGCAGCTCTCTGTCGTGATACTTGCACAATCCGATTCGGGCAGCACAAAACAACGCAAACACAATGTCGAGGTTGAAGGCGGTCGATCACATTCGGCGAAAGTCTCGCGAACGCCGATGAGCAGCTCTTCTTCGAAACGCGTCAAACACAGCAGAATAAATCCATAGACTCCGACGAAATAAACGACCATTACAAAAAAGTTACTATTGGCGTATTCCGGCCGTTCAAGACGAAAAATCACGGCTGCAATTGCAACGCACGAAAAACAGGAGAACACTGACGCCTGACGGGCGCCCTTTTTGGAAACCGGACCTACGTGGCCCCTACAACTCACCATAACTTGGAATACGGCAAAGACTACGGCTCAGTGAGCCCATCAGCGCGTTAGAGTGAGTCACGTGACAAATTTTCGTTTAAGCGTTTTTGTCCTACGGAGAGCAGTCACGTGTTACGCACTACCCCTCTGATTTGCTAGAAGCGGCCTTCGCACTCGCTCACAGCCACATGAAGACACAAAGGGGCAAAGCAGCTAATCTCCTTCTGCTGCTTTGTTTAGGCCACCTGCGCTGCCCAGGGAGGGTCGCAAAATGGGACACGTCAGGACTTGCTTCATGCAGTAGCGTGCCTGCTCTGATGCCGACCACGAATTCACAAAATAAATACACAAAACAAATTCGAACGCCGTCGAAGCACGGGTCAAAGCTAAGACTTTGAGAGCATGAAACAAAAAACTCAATTTCACGCGTACAAAAAAAAAAAAGAAAAGACGGAAGAAAATGCGTTGGGACGTTAGATATTTGGGTGTCACCACGCAGAGATAAGAATCGCGTACCAAAGCGGGGGTGTCATGAATTCGGCACTTTCGATTGTCTTGCGGTATTGCTTCTTCAGAACTACACACAAAAACAAAAACTCAGTGAAGGTGCTATAAGTAGTGCGAGGCCTAGTCAGGTGAGTTTGTAATACCCGAAATGAGGGCGCCACAGTTTGTTCAAGGCTTCAGCGCAGGAGGTTTTTCTGGGGTTAAAAGTAAGCAGATTCCGTTTTGCGTAATCTTGTTTTAAATCGCAGCTCTTAGGCGCCCGTTTCCGGCTTGAGCGGCGTCGGCGTCGGCGTAACCGCGCGGTGCATTATGGGACGCGTGACGTCACTGATGATGTCATCACTGACGTCACCGATGACGTCATCGGCATCCCCATCGTCACTGATGACGTCATCAGTGACGTCACTGATGACGTCATCGGCATCCGCATCGTCATCATCACTGATGACGTCATCCGCATCGTCATCGTCACGTGACCCCCAGGTCACGTGAGCTCACACGTGACCTCGAGGGGGGGTCACATGACCCCCGAGGTCACGTGACCCCCCCCCAAGGTCACATGACCCACCCCCCAGTAGCCTTCCCTCCTCCTCCTCAAGAGCTGCGCTCTAATTCGGCGTCACAGGGAGTTGTAAACGGCTTTTTTTTTCTTTTCTTTTTTTAACGTCGGATTTTAGGCGCTTAAGAAATAGGAATACCTCGCCGGCATAGCCCATTCACGTAGGACACTCTTGACACTCAACCAAACTTTAGACGGCGTCGCGTACGGTATGCCAGGATGGCGTTGGCGCGACCCATCTCTTTTTCACAGATATTGGCTGGACCAAAATGGTAACGGCACAATCTTCCAGATTTGATCCTATATTGGCGAAATACTGTGTGCTGCCAGGGCTGTATATTTACACGTCTTCGTTCATCTTTTGCGAGTGCAGATGCTTTTTTTAAAATCGAAGTTGAACTGATAAACAGCGCACGCGCGACACCTAATTTTCGGCTCGTGTCGGACGGTGAGTTCGATCGGAGTTGCAAAACCTATTCTCTAGCAGTTCCTAATCATACACGACTTCGTGTGGCGACTAATTATACTGGATGTTTGTACCGACGTACATCAGCAACAGTTTCATCAAAGCAATAAACATTAACGGATATGAAATCATGGGTGTATTCGACTGCATCACCATAACGCCCCTTTCGCACCGTGTGAATGAAGGGCGTAAAACTCGCCCATGCACCCTTTTTACACGGATTCAGACACCATTGCTACAAGTGGGGCGTAAAAAGGGCATGGAAGGGATGAAAAACGTCAGCACACCCTTTTTACACCCACCGACATTCAGAAATCGCGTAAACAAAGTGAAAATGGGTGTTCTTCCTAACTTACACCCTTCTTACACCCTTTTTACACGATTATGGGTGTTATAATGTTTAGTGTGAATGATGTGCCAAATACATAAAAAAGTTTTAGGACCATAATGGTCAGGTTTTAAAATGCTTAATTGTTTCCAGGGGCAAATATGTTGTTTTATCTACACAGTCTTCGGCTTTATTGCTCAACGACATGCGACTGTTGGCACAGCTAGGGAGTGTATATAATTCAAAAACAACCATGAGATTGGGTAAATGCGCAGAATGGAACAAAAGAAACAGGAATTACTAGGTCTTTGGGTATTGGCACGGTAAATGACTTAAGTTCCAGTATATTACCGAGATGACGGTAAATGTGACTGTCCTTTATACAATTAAGTTGCAACTCCCTCTATTCGCGACTCCAGCAAAACGGACGCCACCAAGCGGGAAAACCGGGAACCAGCCGGTCCAGGTCGCTCCGCGCCCCTCCGCGTCTCTGGTGGCTTTCGCGGACAGGTGTTGTCGGCGCGGTAGCGAACGATGTAGTTTGACGAAGGTCCGAGTTTGCCTGTGTGTTCATTAGTGTGCTGAAGCCTCAGTAAATTGTTTCCTTCCATCACGCGTTTGAAAGCCCGTTTACTGCACAACACACGGTCGCGTGCTTTCGATTTCTCGGATGGGGAGGAATCACAGAAAAACGTTTTGATTTCTTGTCTCTCTCGAATCACATTCAAAGTGACGACTACTTGGTAACTGATAAGTGGTTTCTTTATAAGGATGTAGAACAGTGGACTGAGGACGACAGACGAGGTGTCTCACTGGAGGGAACACCAATGTTGCAGTCAAGTGAATGGGAAGGTTCGATATCTGCTTTTCTTGAGTTTGGTTGTGTTTAATTGGCTTCAAGTTTGAGCCACCCACGCCGGTCGGTGCGTTGACTATTCATCTTGGCTGCTTTTCGTCGAAAAAGCCTCTGGACCACACTGAAGGAGTTGGGCTGATTTCGCAATTACTTGATTTAGGAAAACCTGCTCGCTGCATATGACTAATGAGGAAAATTATCTGCTTTCAAAAGGTGGGGACGCGTCTCGCAAAGTTAGAAGCTGTTACGGCACTATGATCTATCGCGCCTCCAATATTTATATTATACCCCGTCGAAACCGTCAGCAATATACGTCTACATTGCTCAGGTTGACCGGCCACAGAAAATACTAATTTTCTCCGTTCAGGATTCGAAGTCAAGTCCAATGCAGAGAGGTTCTGGGTGAATCTCCGATGAAGACTCTCTTCAGTTTGTCCGCATTCGTCTCCGTGCTACCGGCTAGAACCATTTGGCTAAGTTTAACTAGTATCTCTCTGTCTGTCAAATATTATTAAGCAGTTCACCTAATAGCTGTCAACTAAGCTAATATTGTCACGAATGACAAGTGATGAGGCGGTGAATAACTGAGTAAACTAAACGTTTAATGGGGCGAACTTGTGCCCAAAAATAAAAAGGAAACAGAAGATAACAACAGAGCGTCGCGGGCGTCGAAAGTCGGCGAAGCAGCAGGATCGAACGCTGAGGCGAAACTGACTGCGGCTCGCCACGCGGAGCCCCTTATGTACACGCGTGGGCTTCTGGAATAATCGGCGTGGAAGGTTCGACGCGTAGAACATTCGGGCCTAGAATAAACAACAATGTTCTCGAATTCACCAGAACATAAACTGAAAGCATAAATAAAATCCGCGGAACTCCCAGGAATCGAACCCTGGGCCTCCGCACGAAAGTCAAGCGCGGTAACCACTCGGCCACGCACGCACTTGCTCGCTGACGCGCGTGGCATTACTCCCCCTTTAAAAAGGCATCGTCTCGATGCCACGCGAAAGGCAACAAAACAGAGCAGGACAACCAAAAGAATGGGAAAATACGGAGGCTGGCAAAACACAATCCTATCAAGTGTTGCACGAGATCACGGTTCACAGTCTTATCGCGCGTAGTACGGCTTGAGGCGCACGACGTGGACGACTTCGGGTCGTGGAGGGCGGCGTGATGAAGTCCGTGTTCCGTCGGGCATCACCTCGTAGTTCAGATCGCCGAGTCGGCGAAGCACTTTGTAGGGTCCGAAGTAGCGCTTCAGGAGTTTCTCGCTTAGACCGCGTCGTCGTATTGGGGTCCAAACCCACACACGGTCTCCGGGCTTGAAGCGAACGTCGATCCGGCGAAGGTTGTACCGGGTAGCGTCGACACGTTGTTGATCTTGAATTCGGAGTCGGGCGAGCTGGCGAACTTCTTCGGCTCGTTGAGCAACCACCTGGGCGTCGGGTATCCCATCGTCAGCTGGCTCGTGGGGTAGCATTGCGTCGAGCATGGTCGACACTTTCCTGCCATGCACCAGCTGAAACGGTGTTACTCCTGTGGTCTCTTGCACCGCCGTGTTGTAAGCAAATGTGACGTAGGGTAACACCTCGTCCCAAGTCTTGTGCTCTACGTCGACATACATTGAGATCATGTCGGCGATGGTTTTGTTCAGCCGTTCTGTTAGTCCATTTGTCTGCGGATGGTACGCAGTGGTTCGACGGTGGCCGGTGCCACTGAGACGAAGGATCTCTTGCGTCAGCTGGGCCATGAACGATGATCCACGGTCGGTAATGAGGACTTCGGGGGCGCCGTGCCGGAGGACAATGGACTCGATGAAAAACTTGGCGACTTCCACAGCCGTACCTGATGGAAGGGCTTTCGTCTCGGCGTACCGTGTGAGATAATCTGTGGCGACGATTATCCAGCGGTTTCCCGACGTTGACGGCGGGAAAGGGCCAAGTAAATCCATTCCGATCTGCTGGAACGGCGTAGACAGGGGAGCAATCGGATGCAGATGTCCTGATGGTATCGTCGGCGGTTACTTGTTTGCTGACGCGCGTGGCAATATTTCATCCCAAAGAATATACTAATATCGCTTTAGTGGGGCATAGTACGTAATATAATACATAACCCGCTCGTCAAAATGACTTCTCGATTGCTACTAAAACCAGAATTGAAATACGAGTATCAGCTGCTTAGTGGGGCGCCAGCGGGTTAAAATGCGCCTTGGTTCAAGAAGCGCTTGCTTAATTTTCGTAATTTTCCTGCAGCCTGTGTTGTTGACCGAGCAGACGACTGGAGCTGTTTCTTAAACGCGGATACGCACAAAAGCTCGATTTTGTTGACAGATAAGTCGCATGATCGAGGCATGCGAGTTAGCTGAAAATTGCTCTCGGTGGAACAATTCTGTAGTCATCGCCGCTTTCCTTAGATAATCAAAACCGATTAAAGTCTATTACCGTCTCTCCGGAGCCCAAAGTTTCGGTTTTGACCGAAATCTCCGAAACGAAAGTTTGACATGAAAAGAACAAAAAACACCGGAAAAAACAAAACTATGCTCTGCAAATTTATGTGCACCGGCTACACCTAACCGTCTCAGTTTAGATATTTATAAAATTTGGCATTAAGCAGAAGAAAATCAGTTAAATTGAATGCACCGCCCGTTCAGGCAGCCCGGCCGAGCCGACGCGACCTGGACTCAGCCGCCATGTTTGTTTGATGGTGGCGCCCCTCATAGGTCGCTGGAGTCGCGAATACTCCGTGCACTCCTAAGCTGACAGTGCGTAAAAAGGTAGGTGCTCGTTGGATCACTCTTACGTCTGTATTTCGCCATGTAATCACGCCCCTGCCCGATTCACGCGCCGAGAGCGGGGTCAGGTACAAGGGATTGGTGCGACGAGAGTGTAGTCTCCACCACAGTCTACGCTTAGGAGTGAACGGTGTACATACGTTGCCCGCCGTGGGTGAGATCACTCATTTATGATGATGGTACAATTGTAGACACTAACATTCACAAGGAGGGTGCACAACCAGCCGACGTTGCACACTTCCCACTTTTGCTACCTTCCCTCCCCTCAAAGCGGTTTCCCTGTTTTAATATCTCCCTCGTTCCTTCGGTATAGTTTCTAAATTCGCAGATTGGGAAAAGAGAATACTAAAATGATTTTCCAAATGCAAACAGAATCCCCCCCCCCCCCCCCAACTCCCTTTAAAAAAAAGACGTCTTTGGACGTGGAACAGTTTGGGGAAAGAAATTGTGGTACAGGACTTTTTAGAACTTCTCAGATATCTCTGATCAAAGTCAAATTTTGGGGTTTTACGTGTCAAACCAACGACGGGGATATGGCACGCCCCAACGGAGGACTGAGGACTAATTTCGACCACCTGGGGATTCTTTTGACGTGCAACCGAACGCTGGGTTATGCGGCGCCTTCTCCGCAATAAGCCTCCGTCAGATTGCGGGCACCTCGGCCGGGATTCGAAGCCGCCGGCTGGGGATCCATAGGCCGGCGCTTTGCCTCGAAACCACCGAGGTGGCCATCAAAATATCTCCGATGGTGGTGTTCTTTTTACATGTGTGGAGGCGACGGACAGCTGTAGCTATAGTTGGCGAACGCCACCGCTTTCTCGTCGGTGGTCGCGTAGTCCAGTTCAGGCTCGAAGGCCGCTCCTGGTTCGCCCTTGGATTCTTCCAGGTTGAACTCCTCGACGCCGGCCATCATGCTCTTGCGGAAGTGCTCCTTCTCGTCTTCGACCTCGGCCTCGGTGACCATGAACTCGTTCCACTCGTCCTGTTCCTGTTCCTCCTCCAGCAGCCGTTGCAGAGCCTCCCGTTGCTGGCGGCGGAAGAAACCCAACTGCCCGAAAGAAAAAAACGAAATTTCTTTAGCCAAGACGATAATTTCAATGATCCTATTCTGCAAGTGTACCGCACCGTGGTGCCTCCATACAAGTCAACTTTTTTCTCTCTATATCGTGTGCACGTCTTCGACGCCATGATGGTGTCTTAATGAAGCAGGGGTCACACTGCTAATACATGATGTCACAAAAAGGAGGCAGTCACTGTCTGAGCCGTGTTCCTTTCCTGTATCCTGTCACATTGGTCATACAAAGACTGCCTGCAGACATGTTCGAAATATGCAAATGTTCGAAGCAAACCCGCTTAATTCGAACACGGCTTGAGGCGAGTCCGCGGATACTTCTGTCATCATGTCTGCAGAGAAACTCCGTGTCTTCCATACATGATGTATGGAGCTGTGGTCTGCGACTTTAGCAGACAGTAAAAAGGATAAAAACAACGAAGGACGACGCCTTATCACTCTCGCCTTGATTTTCTTTAGGCTTCGTGATGTGTGTGTGGACGCGTCAAAATATAGAGTATTATTATTATTATTATTATATATCCCGCGGCAACATGATCGAGCACCTCAATGTGCTTGAATATGTTTGTTCACCGCAGTGTCCAAGCTCTAATTTGTGGATCAGTTAAAACATTAATACATATATACATCTTCGTACCGCCATCACACTTGCTTGGAGGCATTGGAGGCACACATCACTGCTTGGAGGCATTGAAATATAGTTTTACTGTCTTGAAAGACGCAAGAAGAGCAACATAATTGTAAGAGATCTGGGGAAATAAGCACGAGTGATAAGTTTTTTGCATGCACAGTGCCAAAGAGGGTCATATTGGCCGAGGAACGCTTTCAGTACGATGATGCTCCATAGCGATCTTGGTGCGACTGGTTTTAACGACCTTTCCGAAGCTTCAAAGCTTTAAAAGGGTCCAAAATGTTGATCACTATGGCAACCAACAGCGATGAGCCAATCACCTTGAGAGTTTTTGTCGTCTGTATGTTGGTATTTATTTGTGTCCGGCTAGCAGGTGGGAAGGCAATGGCACTACTTTCCCAGATGCAGTGATTTTAGACTCTTCTATACTCACAAAGCCTGGCAGTTCGATGACGGAGCCATAGAGTGCCCGGTAGAAGATTCGGAGCGCGAGGATCTGGTATAGCACCAAGGAATTTCTCGGGGAGCTTTTAGGCAGCGCACAGCTTTTGCAGTGGCAAGGACCCGAAACGTGGTTTTCAAACCCGATGAGAAAAGTAGCGGTAGCTTGAGGGAGCGCGAAAAGCACGAGCGAATATTTCATCGCTCGGGATAAGTATGTTTCGGCGTCTCGCCGCAGCGGGGTGCCCGTTACATGCCTCTTGTCTGTCACATGGAGTTATTATAATGTACGCTAGAGGTTCAACTGGCGCTAGTGTCTATGCGACTTCCGTGACGCGAAGTGAAGCAGACAGCAACCAGTCTACTTTTGCGGTGCTCCTGTGCATTCCTATGGGAAAACGCGCGTTCATTTTGTCTCTTCGCCGGAAAATAACACGAAACACTTTGGTTATTTGGGTCGCACCGAATGGTATGTACCTTGATTAGCATTGTAAAAGTGTAATTGCTTTAGTTAGCGCATTTTTCTTCATCAGTGAACGGTGTTTAACTTCGCTACATTTCAGTCCCAAACATGCGTTCCGTAACAGGTGTGTAAAAACAAGCGACGATTCAAAGCAAAATACCAATCGAAAGGAATATAGAGTGAATTCAAGGCTCGCCAGCATCCCGGTGACGCTTATATATTCATAATATGCCAGTCCTGTCACTATAAAAATGACCCCGTCGTGCATGAGCTGATAAAAACATTCAAATAAAGAATATAGTACGTAAACTATGAATGTTGTCTCTTCGTATTGTTTTCTCTGCCGGGCCGCTTTTATCGGGCACTTGTTCTCAAAGAAATCGAGCGTGCGGATGATGTTTTCAACGCAGAACAAACATCTTCGCACATCTTCACGAGCAGAAAGAACAAAGCGGTAATTACTTATTTAAAATCGGAATATATTAGGTGGCCTTCAATTAATTTTGATCGTACATGCACGGGTAGTTACTGATCCAGTGTTACTGCGTAGTTCTTGCCGTCTCCCTTAATTTCCAGATGTCCTTCGTTCGTCTGGCACGTATAGACCAGTGTCCGCGCCAATTCCAGGGCGCCGCCATGTTTATCTACGCTCGCGCCACCACGCGGAAAGAACTGGCAGGCAGGGAGGGGGGCTGCGTTGGCGGCGTTGCTTTGGGGAGCTGGATGCGGCAGGCTGTCCGAATGCACCGACACATCGTGAAAGATGTCTTCACCAGAAGCCTCCGCGGCCCGTTCTTCAACAGGGAAGATGCCGTGAACATTCGAGAACCCATCTCGATCAAGAAAACAAGGGAAAACCTTTCTTGTCTTAGATGTTCTCGGTATCTGCTGACCCTTGACATCCGCGTTTCAGTGCGGGTTCATTGCGAAGTAAATATTTCGCTACCGCTTTCTTGTAGCTTTCAAATGCTTGATTGTTGGCTTCTTGTATACGACATTACATTCGTGGCACGTTTGAGACCGATTTTCGCGATCTACTTGCCTTTCTGCGGCAGCGCAGCTCTGCCGAGCCGAAATAAGTGACCGAAACCGAAACCGAAACGAAGGTACCATTCGTAGCTAGCGTACGTACACGACGTAAACGACCTGCCGACTGATCACGGAGAAGTGACCACCTCTGTTGTATCCATCACGCACGCCAAACGTACGCATAGAAAAAATAGTTGCTACACTGGCACTCACTCTTGAGTTCTTGCTCGGAGTGAAGTTTTTTCTTCCGAGTGCAGCTGTCCATTCTTGCCGAGAAGCTGCATGGGACGGAAACTTGTGGAAGCCGTAGACGTCGCATCCGCACTCGCTTCTTAGGCAATTGCGTGACGGGCAGTGGGTGTCCAAAAGAACCCTGCGTTTCCTCTGGTTGTTCGTACAACCAACAACGGCACAGTGCCGTCCGGACGAATTGCTCTGATACATTACACGGCGGTAAACAAGACCGACGCCGGCAACGTGCTAGTACTGGGAAAGGTCGCGGTCTATCGCCTTCCCCCACACACACACGCTGCGAGCGTCTGGGTTCGAAACTATTAATTGCCAGTTCTAAAGGATGGTACTTACTTGAAGTGGGAGCTGGAATTCTACGAGGTACCAGGAGACACTTACTATCGGGTAACGAAGCAGGGTGCCTGTTGGGGCGGAGTCTAGGAACGCTACTGATTAATATTGTGACAGGCGATCAGTTATGATAACAGACGAAACTTCGACTCGTTTGTTCAGAAGTTCGCGGTGATATTTTATTAGCCCTCGTTACAGCACACCAAAGATCATAGGCAGTGAAATTCACATCATGCAGGCTCGTGCGTCATAGTCAAATGAGCGCAGTCGACGACGAGGTGTAATGAGCTACTAAGCTTCACAAGGAAAATGCGCGTGAGAAAGAGTTTTGAGGCAGTCCAAAACACCGATCCAGCAGACGCACGTACGTACGTTTACTCCGGACTTCATGAACCCGACGGCGCAAGATCAAAGCGATCAAAGAGCACCGCCGCCATCGCCACCCGGTTTTCTCTGCACTTTGCGCGACAACGGCACTGCAACGGAGGGCACTCGCCTCGGCGTGAACAATCCGCGAAATAGATTAATTTCCCACTCTTGAAGCCATTCCAAATGATAAATGAAAATACCTCGGCGCTGTAGAACATCTGACGGCACAACGGTGCCGAGCGCCTGCTCGGCATCGTCGTTGCTCGTAAAGGCCTGCTTATTTGTAGTTGAGACGACGATTCCACATATTTCGTGCCACTCGTGGTGCTTGCATTCGTGGTGCTTCGAAGGGCAGGGAAATCTTCTCACGAGGACGTTGAAGACACGCAACACCGGAGCCACCAAAGCAATCGTACAAACCGTCGCCATGTTTGCTTTTTCTTCGTCACTCGCGGCGCGGTCAACTCGTCGCGAGATGTTTTCTGGCTCGGCTAGATGGAAACCAACAGCGGCAAAGTGGCGTATGGACAAACGGCTCTCACATTACGGGCACTATACTCACATACCGCGGTAAACAGGACCGATGCCGGCGAAACGTCAGTCGGCACACCAGCAAAGAAGCCTACGACGGGAAGCAGCTGTGCGGGCCGACGCAGCCCCCCTCCGCGCGAGCGTTGGGTTCGAGATTATTGTTCGCTTTTGCTCCTTGCGGTCGAGGCTAAAAAGAGCACTTCCGGACAAAGGTCTATATCCCTCATGCTGAAAAGCGCCGACGTCGTGTTCGCGCTAACAGTGTCCGACAGTGCACATAAATACACGCACGGAGCCGTTAAAGCACCGTTTTTAATACGATGAATCTGAAAGATAAACGCCGTAACTGACCAATTATTTCATCGGCCTGAGAGAGAAATGTTCCAAGCTACCTATAGTACGTACGAATTATTCGGGATATTTGCTCTTATGATCGAGCGCAGGGAGAAAATGTACCCACTCTTTCCCATAGAAATGCATTACCGGAAGTCAATTTCAGACTGGTTGCTGTCTGCTTCAATTTGCGTCAGCACACTAGCGCCACTTGAACCTCTAGCGTACATTATAATAACTCTATGGTCTGTCACTCTAACCTTTCACTTTCGGCGGCCGCGTCTCGTGGCGACCTGCCAGGCTCTGTCAGCATAGAGGAGGCTATGCCCTGGGTTGTGCAGAGCGAGCTTTCGCTCCACGCGCTCCAAGCCTATGTGGACCAGAGCGCTCGTGCACATTGAGCACCTGTCACAGCTGTGCTCAAGCAATCTTCACTTCTGCGGACATGCCAGAAAAAAAATTACAGGACTACAATAGACCATTTGCTGTCTTACCCAAGCATCAAGGAGAATGCAGGGATTGGTGTTCCACGCGCCACACGCGCACGCCTTTGCTGTATGAATGATTCGAAGTAAATAACCAAAAGAAAGCATTGACGAACGCGCGTGCAAGATGCCATTTGTTTTAGGTTTTTGCTTTGGAAAAGTTACTGTACTGCTGAGGCCAGCACGTGCGGCGCATGGAACACCAATCCCTGCATTCTCCTTGATGCTTGGGTAAGACAGCAATAGGTCTATTAAGACTGTTTACGTGTAGGAACGCGAAAGCATTCGTATACGTAGCGTATTCCTACAAGATGCGCGCCCCACTATCCCCTGCAGAGGCCGGCCGGGTAGCCCCTGCGGACGCCGACCGTCCGGGCTCTGAGGAGAGGCGACTGTACGCTGCTGCGGTGGCGTGCGGAAGCAGCGCCAGGAGAGGGCTTCTCTGTGGGGTGGCGTTCCTTAGAACTATCCGGCGCGTGGGCCGCGTCACGGCCATTTTAAAAGCCGTTCCGCGGAGGGGAATTTCTCTGCCGTTTTTTCGCGGTTACGGCGCGGAGGGAGTTTCTCTGCCGTTTTTCGTGGTTACGGACAGCGCCGACTCGGCTCCATGGGACAGTTAATGCTTTCGCATTAAAAGCATGGCGCCCCGACCGGTACCCCATGCGTGCAAGCACGTGCAACGTGCGCGTGAACAGAGCCTTGGCAAGCTTCCAATTGCACAGGCTTTCCCGCAAGAGCAGAAACATGGTGGTGGCCAATCGCCCTGCTTGCAATTGTCTATTAGCGGCGAGATTTTTCGGTGGTGCCCTTGTATGGTTACCTTCCGTGACATCATTACCTTGCGAACAACAAGTTTGATGGTGTTTGTAATTAGCATGGCGGACGATTGAAATCATGGTGTTCTTGAACCAACACTGTCAACACCGTCAAAATTGAAGTCCTCACGTTCCTCTTATTTCCGTCTATGAGAACTCATTTGCTGACGTCATAGTCAGCATTCGGCCAATCGTGGAAGGCCGACCACCGCGACGTTCTTGATCGCGCACGTCGCCAATAGACCTTGCCAAAAAAGGTCTCCTCGCCAGTTCCATTTTCAGTGTTCGTGCATATGGCGCTTGATTTGCTCGCTTATCGAAGCGACGAACATGCGCGTGCATAGGCTGAGGAGATCGCTCGCTGTTATGAGGACTTGTAAATATTGAAATGACCGATCCTTCATGTTCAAGTTACTTTACCTCACGTAGACGACAGACAGGCGGACACTCACAATTCGCATGTATTGGAAAGAAAACGAAAACAAACAAAACGCGAAATCAGGTCGAGAAACGGCACATACAGAAGGGCACGCGAGCTCAAGGGAGACACGCGGATTCAACCATACGCACTTGCATACGCATATGATTGCAGAAATGTCATTTCCTTCTCTGTTCAACGGTACCAACTCGCCCAACAGACCACCTTAGTATACAGTCCTTTTCTGGCGATATGCAAACATTACATGGATATCCTGTGACTGGTTCATTGGTTTGGCTATTTGACACACAGCATGCTCACACTGTCGGAATTGCAGAACTCGCCAAGGAGCAGAAGCTCTACAAAGGTCTTTCAGTCTTTCTACTCTCGTGAAGAAGGAAGACCAGCGGAGCTGTACAATGGAAAGTAATGGCCGGCCGCAAGTCGGCAAGCCAGAGATTAGAGCTGCCGCCATCTATGAGTGACGGCGGCAACCAGATGTGTGGCTTGCCGCCGTCGCTCATAGATGGCGGTAGGTGACCAGAGATCGGTGTCTTCATAGTTTTTTTTTGCGGGGGACACGATCCTGGGGAAGCTAGCCCTCTAACAGCTCCGCTGTAAAACTTTCAGCCTTTCCACTCTGAGGAAGAACGGAAGACCAGCGAAGCTGGTACAATGGAAATTAATGGCCGGCCGCAAGTCGGCAAGCCAGAGGGAGAGGCTGCCGCCATCTATGAGTGACGGCGGCAACCAGATGTGTGGCTTGCCGCCGTCGCTCATAGGTGGCGGTAGGTGTCCAGGTATCGGTGTCTTCATTTTTTTGCGGGGGACACGATCCTGGGGAACACTAGCCCTTAACATCTCCGCTCGTAAAACTTGCAGCCTTTCCACTCTGGTGACGAAGGAAGACCAGCAAAGCTGTACAATGGAAAGTAATGGCTGGCCGCAAGTCGGCAAGCCAGAGTGGAAAGGCTGCCGTCCATCTCGAGTAGTGACGGCGGCAACCAGATGTGTGGCTGGCCGCTGTCGCTCAGAGATGGCGGTAGGTGTCCAGAGTTCGGTGTCTTCATTTTTTTTGCGGAGGACACGATCCTGGGGAAACTAGCCCTTTACAGCTCCGCTGTAAAACGACACTAGCCACGTACGGGCTATTCCACTAAGAATAACGTAAAAGTGTTGTGGTCTACGCACATGAACGAGCACCGCGATGATGAGCGAAAAGAGGATGAGGCCACAGAATGCGCTGACTGCCACGATCCAAGCGGCCACCGGCTTGGCGGGAGGAGGGCCCTCCTTCTGGAGCTCGGTAGCCACCTGCAGTGCAACAAAGTGTTTATGTAACGTGAACTACACCCTTCAGTAGAATGATTCGCAGATAACTTCACCTTTGCTGCTCACCGTACGAGAAGGTTTCTGAATATGTTCTACAGTTCTGACCGTTTATTAACAACTGATGGCAGTACTGCAGGACTTGTCCGAACTTACACTTTATTACAATAAAGCTCCTGCACGAGCAGACTCAGCCGTGTACAAAACCAAGTGCAAAGGTGAGGGCAGAGCTTGATGGCCGGGTGGTATACGCACTAATTGTTTTACGGCCTCTAATCTTGTTCCAGGGCTAACACCTTAAGGGTGTTACAGCAACACCCTTAGGTTGCCGGCGAACGTCCTAAAAATAGGGTGCTGGCGATCTTAGAACCATTGCTTTTTATATGACTAAGCTACAACTAACGATGTATGTCCCACCATTTTTTTCTTTAGCACCGGAATTGAGTTTGCAATTTGGAAATACGTCATATCTTGCTCTATAGCACAAAATGGCGTTAATTCTTTCCTTCTTTATTCCTGAGAAATCACCTAGAACTCCTACGAGTAAGACCCCCACAGTAAAAATGGCGGACGGAAGTAGTCATCCCCCGGTTGTCAAACTACGCTGCTGTGGTTGCCAGGCTCTCGAAATATCCTCAAGAAGGCCAGACTCTCTCAGTAAAAACGGCTCTCCGTCCACCGTCTCCGGACCGGGTGCACGGGAGCTTGACTCCGAAAACTCAAAGTTACGTGCACCGGAAGTAGTTTTTCGTCGCCTAGTGGATGGAGCGCTGGCTGATTGACTCCCGGAGCCGCTACTGAACGCGCCCAATGTAGTCGCAAAAGCAACCTCCACTAAAGCTGTTTGAAGCGGGTGTATTGCCGATTCGCCCCACTGTACCGCAGCAGCACTTTTTTCTACATGCTTTTCACACCGTTCAAAATAAAGGGTGTTCCATGCATCAACACGGTATTAAAGTACGTATCACTCGAACTAAGGGTGCTGAAAGTGCGTAAGTCTCTAAAACACCCTTTATGCATAATTAAGTGTGGGAAAAGATTAGTGTGTAGTGTCGTGCACTTCATCGATCTGTTCGAAGGTTTTAACCGCCATTCATGTCCACCCTTAGCTATTGCACCCAGAAAGTATAGATATTTCGTATCAGACTCATTTTCAGCTATCACTCACTCTAATCTCCTTTTGAAAGGTTGCCCCAGAGATGAACGTGGTGTTGTCCAAGATCTTGAGTGACCCCTCCGATCCAATACTAAAGGCGTGCCAAATGCCCTGCAAATAACACAACAAGAATTAGAATTTACGCGTCATTCTCAGTCCCTTTGGTGAATTTAAATATAAGTGTTGCTTATCTATTGAACTCACTGCTTGTCTGGTGAACTCGGTCATGTTGAAGACGACGTAGAGCATGATCTGCGCAATTCTGTTGCGGTTCAGGAAGGGTCCCAGGTTGCATTTAATTTCATGGCATAGGGAGGTCTTGCAGTTCTGCGTAGCAATATTCGAAATGAGTACGATGGCGTTTGACGCACACTTCCGAAAGAGGGTACACTATATGTTTCCCCTAAAATAAATTGCTCGTCTTTTGTCTCTAGATTTCAAGTGTGAATATACCGAC
Source organism: Ixodes ricinus (assembly GCA_037355805.1). NCBI lineage: Eukaryota > Metazoa > Arthropoda > Arachnida > Ixodida > Ixodidae > Ixodes > Ixodes ricinus. The sequence goes on along the minus strand of JAZHYW010003843.1, from coordinate 93,976 downwards.
AAAAAATTCACCTGTTGGCGATAAACTTGTTTGCTTTCGTTCATTACTCCCGCGAACTCGCTGCGTTAAAGCGAAGGAGCACAACATTTTCAAAATTATATTGATTTTGTCCTCATCGTTGTCCGCAATGCAAGGGTACATTTTGCTACAAGAGCTATACAGAAGACAAATGTACGTAGCGCTACCGCCAAATCTCTACATTCCGCGAGGGATGAGTGATGTCACCAAATCGTTTTAGCTTTCTGTAACTCGTGGTGTCACTTAATCACACTTTTGCAATCTTACGTACGTGCAATTTTTATGTAGACTGCCTGAAATGTAGGAAACAGCTTGCCCTACCTGGCCCTATCTTTGCACTTTCAATTCCAATGCTTCGAGTGAAATAACACTGTATAATATACAGAGCATGACAGCGTCAGCACGAACATGCAGTCATCGAATTCTCATGCTTTTCTTCACAAATCTAAATATTCTCATCAAAACTATTCGGAGAGCAAGTCGTCTGCTTCTTGCGCGGGGGTTGCGGTGACGTCATAGCGACGACGAGTTTCTGATTGGCTTTGATTGAAGGATAGTGGGTAGACCTCAAGGCAGCTTGCACTGAGGTCTACCCACTATCCTTCAATCAGAGCCAATCAGAGCTCGGCGCTCTGACGTCAGCAGAACCCCCGCAAAAGAAGCATACGGACGAACTTGCGCTTCGCATCTAAGCGGTAACATTGCGAGGCTCGTAAAACGCGTTAAAGCGGCGATGTCGTGCTCGCGCAATCAGTGTGTACACATCATGTTGAAGCACTGGTCTGTGTACAGTGATGTCTCATTAATATGAACACCTCCGTTCCTCCCAACAAAGCGTCCATAATGTGAATTGTTACTTAAACTGAGCCAAAAATGCATGCATCGGCCATTTTCGAACCCGGAAACGTTGATATGTAGCGGGGAATCCATACTAACAAGGTCCGTATTCGCAACTTAGGGTGATGGGGATAGTGCGGTGTGAGAATCACGCTCCCTATAGTTTCTGGATGATGAATTTTATGATAAAGGTGCTTGCTCACATCTCGCTGTGAAAAAAATAAAGTAAGGCTCTAATACTGCCCATATAAAATAGAAAATCTGTCATTATTTACGCGTCGCACACCCAGCCTCGTTTACTGCTGTTCTACGACCATCATCCAGATGACAGCCATTTTGATAGGCGCCAGTGCGCCCCCTATCGCGAAAGTTGCGAATTACCGAAACACGACTGTATGCCTACCAATGGCGGTATGTTCCTATAAAGGAGCTTGGAGAGTCCTTCCGGCCGAAAGTCCGTCTCGGGTGCGGCCCGTTGTACGCGGCCGGACACCCCCACCGTGCCATTCTTCGAGGGCCCGGCCGCCGCTTCTGCCAGGATTGCGCTTTCGGGGACCCCCGGCTGTCGTTGTGGCTGAAGTAGCCCTCGACGCTCCGGCACGTGCCGGGAACAAACAGGTCGCCCTGGAGGACCTGGATCAAGGGGAACAAACGAACCACGCGCGGTCCTTTATCATCGTGCGGACGTGCGCGACAAAGAGCGTCGCTGTGGTCCAAGTTCGCGATTGGCCAAAACAATGGCTTCCTGTATTATCCTGTATGTATCTAACACCCAATAGTTAAAAAAAGGAGCTAAATCGCAAAAATTCATATCAGAATGCACACTACCTACAGATCGGTGATGGTGCTTTTTGACATAAGCGTTTTTAGGACTCAAACTTTCTGTCGCCATTTGTTGATTATAAAAAAAAAACACATTATACGTGTATCAATTTAGTTGACTTTGTAATGAATTAGTTGAAAGTTAGTGACAGTTTTCCTAGCCGGTTCAGAACCAAATGAATTTCTTTGCAACAGGTCCGCTATGAATAACACGTCAGCAAGGTCATTGAACAAGAATGTGTTTTCTGTGCGAGGGATATAAGTATAGTGGAGCTAATCATCAATAGTACCTGCCACAACGTAGCTAAATAAAAAATGTCACAAATGGAACAAGAATCATTGGAAGAGGTGGACTTAACTGTGGGTTTGTCATGTGCGTATCTTTTTCAAAATCATTTACTATTAAAGAAAAAGAAAACTTTTGGGATGCACCCTTTTAGGGTCCACCCACTGCGTTAGGTGTTGTTAAAACGGACTGGAATAAACTTCACATTTTCTAAATATAAGTTGAAGCGCGGTTTTATTAAATTTAAGTCGGTGAGAAAACGAAGAATAGCGAAATTATGTTTAAGAAATTTATATTGTCACGAATGACAAGTGATGAGGCAACGAAAACTGAAGTAAACTAAACGTTTAATGGGGCGAACTTGTGCCCAAACTTAAAAGGAAACAGAAGATAACAGGAGAGCGTCGCGGGCGTCGATGTCGGCGAAACCGCAGGATCGAGCGCTGGGGCGAGACTGACTGCAGATCGCCTCGCGGAGCCCCTAATGTCATCGCGTTGACTTCTGGAACAATTGACCTAGAAGGCTCGGCGACTAGAACATTCACACCTCGAACAGGTGACAGAGTTCTCGAATTCACCAGAACATTACACTGCAAGAATAAATAAAAGGACGCGTAACTCCCGGGAATGGAACCCTGGGTTTTCGCGTGGGAGGCAAGCGTGATAACCGTTAGGCCACGGCCGCGCTGCCTACTTGGCGCGCGGCATTACTCCCCCCTAAAAAGTGCATCGCCCCGATGCAAAACAAAACAAAGCACATAAAAAGGACGGCAAACTAAAGAGTCATTTGAAACACATAAGGTCCACAGTCCTATTGAGGGTAGTACGGCTTCAGGCGCACGACGTGGACTACTTCAGGTCGTGGTGGGCGGCGTGATGAGGTTCTTGTTCCGTCGGGCATCACCTCGTAGTTCAGCTCCCCGAGGTGACGAAGTACCTTGTATGGTCCAAAGTACCGTTTAAACAGTTTCTCACTGAGGCCGCGGCGACGGATGGGCGTCCACACCCACACCCTGTCTCCGGGCTGGAAGTGGACATCCCTGCGACGAAGGTTGTAGCGGCCCGCGTCGACGCGTTGCTGGTCTTGAATCAGGAGTCGAGCGAGCTGGCGGACTTCTTCGGCCCTTGAGCAACCACCTGGGCGTCGTCGCTCTCATTGTCAGCTGGCTCATGGGGCAGCATCGCGTCCAGCATGGTCTTTATCTTCCGACCATGTACCAGCTGGAAATGTGTGAGCCCAGTGGTCTCTTGAACCGCCGTATTGTAGGCAAACGTGACATAGGGCAACACCTCGTCCCACGTCTTGCGCTCTACGTCGACGTACATAGAGATCATGTCGGCGATTGTCTTGTTGAGGCGCTCCGTCAGCCCGTTTGTCTGCGGGTGGTACGCAGTGGTACGACGATGGCTGGTGTGACTGAGCCGGAGGATTTCTTGGGTCAGCTGTGCCATGAACGATGATCCGCGATCTGTAATCAGAACTTCAGGAGCGCCGTGCCGGAGTACAATGGACTCGATGAAAAAATGAAAGCCGTTTACAACTCCCTGTAACGCCGAATAGAGCGCAGCTCTTGAGGAGGAGGGGAAGGCACGGGGGGGGGGTCACGTGACCTCGGGGGTGACGTGGCCTGGGGGTCACGTGACCTGGGGGTCACGTGACTTCGGGGGTTGCAAGCAAAGGTTGCATGCAACTCAGGTTGCATGCAACCTGAGTTGCTTGACGCGTGGTCACGGCGACTTGCAACGCTGAGTTGCATGCAACTCACGTTGCAAGCAACTTGAGTTGCCTGCAACGCGTGGTTGAGGCAACATGCAGCGCTGAATTGCATGCAACCCAGGTTGCATGCAACCTGTTGCTAGCAACCTAAGTTGCATGCCACACGCGGTTACGCCGACGGCGACGCCGCTCAAGCCGGAAACGGGCGCCTAAGAGCTGCGCTCTAAAACTTGGCGACTTCAACAGCTGTCCCCGAAGGAAGGGCTTTCGTTTCTGCGTACCACGTGAGATAATCAGTGGCAACGATTATCCAACGGTTCCCCAGGGTCGACGGCGGGTAAGGGCCAAGTAGATCCATTCCGATCTGCTGGAATGGTGCAGTTGGCGGGGCAATTGGCTGCAGGAGACCTGCCGGCTTTGTCGGCGGTTTCTTGCGTCGCTTGCACTCGTGGCATGACCGGGTGTAGAGGTGGACAGTTTTGGAAAGCTTCGGCCAGTAATACTTTTCACGAATACGGGCCAGCGTCCGGCTATAAACAAGGTGTCCGGGCGTCGGGTCGTCGTGACATGCTTGAAAGATCTCCTCCCGAAGGTCGGTCGGGATTACCAGCGGCGACGGCGAGTTGTTGCCCCCGAAGTTCTCTTTGTAGAGTACACCTCGTCGAATGGCAAAGGTCGGCAGGGCTCGTGCGAAAACACGTGGTACGGTACTCCCGCGACCTTCCAAGTGCTCGATTAAGGCGGGCAGCTCCGGATAGTCTCCTTGACGTCGTGCCATGTCGTCGGTGTTCACTGCTCCTAGGAAGCACTCGTCGTCATCGTCGTCACTGCTGCCGGGAGGTGTTTCGACACGGGCCCTGGACAGGCAGTCAGCGTCGCTGTGCTTGCGTCCTGACTTGTAAACCACAGTCATGTTGAACTCTTGTAGTCGGAGGCTCCATCGAGCGAGGCGTCCAGACGGGTCCTTGAGGTTCGCAAGCCAGCAGAGCGAGTGGTGGTCGGTGACTACGCGGAACGGGCTCCCGTACAGGTACGGGCGGAACTTCGTGATTGCCCATACGACCGCGAGACATTCTTTTTCAGTCGTGGAGTAATTTCTCTCCGATTTGGACAGCGTCCGACTTGCGTAGGCGATGACTCGCTCGGTGCCTTCTTGCACTTGAACTAGTACCGCTCCAAGTCCTGCATTACTAGCGTCCGTGTGAATCTCGGTTTCAGCATCCTGATCAAAGTGTCCAAGGACAGGAGGAGTCTGGAGTCTTCGCTTCAGCTCGTCGAATGTCTGCTGCTGCTCCTCGGCCCATTTGAACTTCTCGGCGTCCTTCGTTAGTTTTGTGAGCGGTGCGGAAATCCTTGCGAAATCCCGAACGAAGCGTCGATAGTAGGCACAAAGTCCAAGGAATCTTCGCACGGCCTTCTTGTCTTTCGGCGCTGGAAATTCCGCGACGGCGCGAGTCTTCTCGGGGCCTGGGCGGACGCCCTTGTTACAAACCACGTGGCCTAGGAACTTCACTTCGTCATAGGCGAACCGACACTTTGACGGCTTCAGGGTGAGTCCGGCGGTCCGTATGGCTTGGAGAACAGCTCGGAATCGTTGCAAGTGCTCGTCGAAGTCGCTGGAAAAGACTACGACGTCGTCGAGGTAGACCAGACAGCTCTGCCACTTCAGTCCTGCCAGTACTGTGTCCATGACACGCTGGAAAGTTGCTGGCGTCGTGCATAGTCCGAAGGGCACCACCTTGAACTCGTACAGTCCATCCGGCGTGACGAAGGCTGTCCTCTCTCGGTCCCGTTCGTCGACTTCGATCTGCCAGTAGCCGCTCTTCAGGTCCATCGATGAAAAGTACCGGGAGTGGCGCAGCCGGTCTAGCGTGTCATCGATGCGGGGGAGTGGATAGACGTCTTTCTTAATTACCGCGTTCAGCTGTCGGTAGTCCACGCAGAACCTAAGCGTTCCGTCCTTCCTCTTGACAAGCACGACTGGAGAGGCCCACGGACTGCTTGAAGGCTGGATGATGTCGTCGTTCAGCATCTCTTGAACTTGCTCCTGGATCACCTCCCTTTCTTTAGCGGAGACTCTGTACGGCGATCGATTCACAGGGCGTGCGTCGTCCTCGGTAACGATGCGCTGCTTCGCTACGGCGGTTTGGCGCACCTTCGACGATGTCGCAAAGCAGTCGCGGTATTCGGCGAGGAGGTTAATCAGCTGCACACGTTTCGGGCCCGGAAGCTTAGGGTCAATGTCGAGCTGAGCTGGCGACGTACTGTCTTGCTGAGGTGGCGAGAATTCGTCAGTAATCGCGGCGATTTCTGCGGAGTTTCGGAGTTTATCGACGTGGCCCACGGCTGCACCTTTCGTGAGGTGTTGCGTTTCATTTCGGAAATTCGTCACAAGGACCATAGTCCGCCCATCCTGAAGTTCAGCTACCACTCTTGCGATGCCTATTCCTCTTCCCAGGAGCAATTGGAGGCTTCCTCGAGAAGAACTTCGCCGCAGGAAGCTTCATCGATCCCGACGTGTACGAAAACACTCGACCGCGGTGGTAAGTTTACGTGGTTTGCGAGGACTCGGACCGCGGAGGACGTCGCTTTGTGTTCCTCCGGTGGTGGAGCAGGTTTTCGTAGCGTCAGCCGGTTTGTTCCGCAGGTCGATGACGGCGCCATACTCGCAGAGGAAGTCCATTCCAAAGATAACATCCCTCGAACAGTCTTGCAGAACGACGAACTTGACAGGGCACGTCTCTCCGTAGATTTCAAGTCGAGCAGTGCAGCTTCCGACAGGCGTAATGAGGTGTCCCCCAGCAGTTGGTATCTGCAGCCCCTCCCACGGCGTCGTCACTTTTCGAAGGCGGCGAGAGAGCCTCCCACTCAAGACTGAATAGTCTGCTCCAGTGTCCACGAGTGCCGATGCGTCGTGGCCGTCGATAAGGACGTTTAGATTGTTGGACACCGATGCAGGGGCGTCGGTGCGATGCGGGGCGTCGGGAGAGTGGGAGCGCTCCGGCGTTGTTAGAGGCTCTTTGCTTCGGTCGTTTTCGGCAACGTCACCTCCGGGCGTTGCCGCACTTAGTTTTCCCGGCGACGAAGGGGAGACAGGCTCTCTCGGCGGGGTCGTGGCACTGGGGACGCGGAACGTCGTGGCGATGGTGAGCGGGCTTCACGGCGGTAAGACGGCACTGGTGGGGGTGAGCGTCGGAGGTACTCCTCGATACCGCGAGGGCGTTCGCCGTACCTCGGGCGTGGGTCGTTCGGGTGGAAACCACGCAGCCCAAGTCGACGGTAGGGGCAGCTGCGGTAGATGTGGTCGGCTTCCCCGCAGTGGTAGCAGAGCGGGTGTCGGTCGGCCGTTCGCCACACGTAGGTCTTCCTCGGCGAGGGTTGCTCCGGGCGGACGTCCTGGACTTGTCCTTCCTGGCGTCGAGGATACTGTGGCATCGGAGGGTCTCGTCGGGGTGGCGCCGTGGCCTGGCGGTTAGCTTGCGGCGGTCATCGGGCCATGGCGGCGTAGCTCAAAGTCGGTTCCTCTGGCGACGTCGTGTTGATCGGAACCTCAGGTTGGAAGGCCCGGTGAACTTCCTCTCGGACGGCCTCAGCGAGCGACAGTGAGGACGGGCGATCCGCAGCGGGAAGTATCTTGCGGAGTTCTTCCCGGACGACTTCACGAACGATCTCCCGAAGGCTGTCGGATCCGCTGGTATTCAGGTCCAGAACGGAAGTAGCGACAGTTGTAGCAGCAGGCGCGCCGGCGATTCGGTGGTAGTGGCTTGCTCGGGCCGTCAGTGCCCGCTCGATGTTGGTGGCTTCACTCACAAAAGCATCGACGGTCGTCGGGGGTTGCGGACCAGGCCTCCAAAACTTTCTGCCTTGACGCCACGCATTAGGACTCGAAGTTTCCTTTCCTCGGCGGTCTCCGGATCGGCTCGGGCACTTAGCCGCAGGACATCCTCAACAAAGCTGGTGACGCTTTCGTTGGGGCCCTGCACCCTTGCTTGAAGTAGCTGCTCTGCTCGCTGGCGACGGTGGTTGTTAAGGAACGTCCGCTTCAGTTCGGCGACGCAGGACTCCCATGTAGTGAAGGAGGCTTCGTGGTTTTCAAACCAGTGCCTCGATGTGCCCTCCAGCGAGAAGTACAGGTTCTGAAGGCGCTGCTCAGCCGTCCATCTCTTGTGGCGAGCTACACGTTCGTAATGTTGCAGCCAGTCTTCGATATCCTCGTGGGCTTCACCGTGAAAGGTCGTCGGAGTGCGGGGAGTGACGGGCAGGATGACGACGGGTGCGGTGGTCATGGTCGGTATTTTCTTCCTCCGGTTCTCGGGCAAGAGACCCAATTCGGGGGACTGACCTCTGGTCCAGCGGCTTCTTGGGGCTTCGGCGTCTTCGGCGAAGGGTAGCCTTCCGGGTCTGAGCACCTCACTCGGGCGGCGTGTCTTCGTAGGGGTACGCTCTACGGGCATACGATGGTACCCTGCACCTCCACCAAAATGTCACGAATGACAAGTGATGAGGCAACGAAAACTGAAGTAAACTAAACGTTTAATGGGGCGAACTTGTTCCCAAACTAAAAAGGAAACAGAAGATAACAGGAGAGCGTCGCGGGCGTTGATGTCGGCGAAACCGCAGGATCGAGCGCTGGGGCGAGACTGACTGCAGATCGCCACGCGGAGCCCTTATGTAATCGCGTTGACGTCTGGAACAATTGACCTAGAAGGTTCGGCGACTAGAACATTCGCACCTCGAACAGGCGACAGAGTTCTCGAATTCACCAGAACATTACACTGCAAGAATAAATAAAAGGACGCGTAACTCCGGGGAATCGAACCCTGGCTCTTCGCGTGGGAGGCAAGCGTGATAACCCTTAGGCCACGGCCGCGCTGCCTACTTGGCGCGTGGCAATATCTCACTCTCTAAATTACTTTAGTTGTGGACTAATCAGGAAATTTACCGAAAGAAGTATGACTGCTAAAAAATTGTCACTTTAAAAACAACTTAAATCTGCTTAAAAATGACTCTGCTCCCATAAGCTCTTAATTTCTTCCCCCCTCCCCCCCCCCCAAAAAAAAAAACAAAACAAGTGTACCTTTTAAGTGTGCAATTTTTATTGAACTAGTGCACATGAATGCACTTTGCGATATATATTTTCAGTTTCTGGTAGACGCGGAAAACGAAGACCGGATTATAAGAACGCTTCCATTTTAAAACGCAATGATATTTCCTGCATAGTCCAGAAGAGCAGGAGAGAGTACAAACCACCCTGGTGACAGTTGCGAAAACAGTGCGTTGGTCACGTCTCACCTTGATCTTTTCGACGTAGCTTATCGGCGGCTGTGACTCGCTGAACACATACGGGACGTGCAGGGAGAGTTCAACTTGTTGGATCGGGCTGGCGTACTGCTTGACCAGCTGCACGAAGTAAGCGATGTGGTATATTTTCGTCATCTCTTTTAAAATAAGGTAGCATGTGGCCACCAAATCTTGATAACATGTGCGTCCGTCAGTCGCGGATTGACACCTAAACTCAACAGGAAAACCTGAATCGGTGCATGGATATACACAAATTCAAATTCCCCACTAAATTTAGCGGGGAGCAATTCAGAAAGAGTTTGCACAAAAACAGCGTCATGGTCGGCAGACATCTGAAAAGGTGCAAAGGATCATAAATACTATCACATTACATCTGCTTTGGCAGCGACCAAAGAGAAGAAGGCTATATTTTTCGTCGTTAGTAACGTCTCCACTCGAAAAGGTAAATATAGGCAAACTTACGACAAAAGCATGCTCCATCAGAATCGACTTTGTTTCTGGGTTGAAGGTTACAACTTCTGGCTTGGCTTTCCTGGAATAAATATTATCAACAAAACGTGACATACTGGTCTTGTCGTACAAATCACGACATTCGATAGAAATATATGTGTTAAAGGGATACTACAACGAAATTTCGGCGCTCATTTTTTGGTCTATATGTGTTCAAAAGAGCAGTATCACACGGAACATACCAATATCTTGTTAAAAGTGTCTCGAAAAGGAATTTTAAAAGGAATTAAACGATTAGCAAAGAGCACCTGGTGGATGTCGCTAACGCCTCGTTTGTAATGCTCGTCTAGGAACTTTGACAGCTAGTGACGGAGGTCGTCTCGCCTCCGGCCACGACGAGAGAAGAGGGGAGGGAGGAACTCCCTCTTCCCGAGAATCCCTTTTGTGTGTCGCAGAAGTCGCTATTGTCCCCCTACAAGATTATAGAAGATTAACCCGTCACTCAAAATTCGTACAAAAGCAGCCGCTTCGGTGGCTGGAACGACTAGGCCATCCTCTCGACGTCAGCCTCGCCGTAGCTTTGCTCGTCTTGAGACGACCTACGTCACGATTGCGTTGGATGTCACGTGCTCTAAGCTGGGCCTTCTCCGAGCGCTTGCCAGAGTGGGCCGTTTATAACGAAAAATACAGCCACCAGGATCAAAATACAAACGTGCGATTGTCATTTACGGATATTGTGGATCATATTCAACCTATTTTTGAACACGACGGGAATATTTCAAATTTCGGTGAAGTATCCCTTTAGGAAGGGGACGCAGAATGTAGAATGAGAAGACACCCACCCTAGCATGGCAATGTCAGCCTGGTAGACGAACGGCAGCGTAACCACAACCTTGTTGTCTTTGGGAGTTGCCTCTTCGCTGGTCGTTGTCGCCTCGGCGCTGAGCGAAAAGGTTTCTTGCACATGGCTCATATCCAGCTTGAGCATAAAGTTTTCCTGCCAGCGATAAAGGGAGAGTCAAACTTATTGTTGTCAATCTCCTCAATGAACTATAAAAAAATACATTGTTGATGGCTGTTAACGCAAAACGAAATAATGTTACGATTCTTAATCGTAAAAACTTCGAACACCATAAAAAAAGAAGAAAAAATGATGCAGAAAAAATAATAGAAATTAATGAATTGCCCAAAGCTCACGCATAGCACAAATTCTGGCAGATCCTGCACATCCATCCAACTCAAAGTGTTTAGAAGAAAACGAATAAGAAATACAAACGACTTATACGGCTTATTCCAAGTCATTTGCAAAGAACAAAAGTTCTAGAGATTCATTGTTTTTTATCTTTGCACAATGATTTCAGATTTCTGACAGTTCAGAATTTGCACTGAAGAGCAGGACGGGTGCAGCCTAAACAAAGAAATGTTTTCAAACATTAATTGGTAGTATAAACGGTTCGTTGTACATATACATGCGCAAGCGAGCTGAAGGAAGTTAATTATGACATAAAATTACCTGAGACTTCGGTAAACAAAGTGGAATACAACCTTCAACACCGATAACACAAATGTAGGGAAAGGAGAACGTGTCCATACGTTCTTTGAGGCGAAATTCCTTTGTCGTGTCTTTTTCTTTCGACTTCCGAACATTTCTAGGCGTTTTCCATAATCTCATGGTAGGTTTACGACATGATAGTATGCGAGCTTCTCACAGGTATTCGTGGTGCATTCGCCATCTCTTTCTTCCTAATCAGCTAGCCATTGGGGGTAACCAAATACTGCCCCCTCCCTTCTCCCCCACTCGCACCGGCCTGAGTTATCTACAATACTTCTGCATCCCTGGAACGGCCTAGAGTGCCATCATGTGCGCTCCCTAAACGGACGTTTCCTTCGGATGCGAGAAAGTGTCGGTAGATATGCCGTAGCCGGATAATTCACTGTCGGTATATGGACGCTAATCAATGCAAGGAAGAAGACAGGAAACAGGCAGGAGCCTCGATATGCGCACGCGACATAGTATAATTTCAGCGAGACGAACTAATACCGGTTGGATTCATATCCGTTTTAAACGCATTTACCACTTCACTTGCACTGCGTACATTTGCAGCCGGTCGTATGAGCAGTCACAAGAGGCTTAAAAGCAGGTTTTTGCACACTCGGTTCAAACCAAAGTGTTTGAACTCCAGTTTGGTCTCTGAAAAAGGAACGCGAAGAAACAAGCCACCTACGTGACGGCCAGGACGCATCGGGTTGCCGGCGTCGCAGACGATGAGGATCTTCTCCAAGTTGGCGTCCCGGTCCCTCTGGACGCTGCAGCGGTCCTTGTTCACGACGCCCACGGTGGCTGGAAGCGTGATGACGACGCTGGCCAGGTACGCCGGGTCCAGGGACTGCTTGTTCTCCACGACCACGGACAAGGACAGGTCCCGCCGCTCGCCCACCACCAGGGGCGACGAGGAGCTGAAAGTAACAACGTTCGACGTGGGCCACAGTCACACGTACGGCAGCGAAGCCATTATACAGGGAGTTTCAGAAAACAAAAAAACCGTGTTTTTCGGCCCAGGTAAATGAACTATGCATCGCAGAAAGCTCAAACTCTGTGAGATTGTGACCAGCGGTTGGGATAGAACGCGAAAGGTTTAGAACACGATGTTACCTGGATCAAAAGATAAGGGAGAAAAACAACATTTTCCTATGAATCGACGTCCACCTAATATCGTCAAAACAAGAATTGACATTGCGGACGCTTTGGGATTTATATGAGTGAAAAACTCTTGTCAGCAAGAAAAACGATAATATTTTCTTTCTTTCTGACAAGTTTGGTTTCACTGAAATAGATGTTACAGGCGCCCACAATGCAATTTCTTGTTGTGACGATATTAGGCTTAGACGGTCGTCGAGTTATCTTTTTAACCAGGTAACGTCAGGCTATCAAACATTCGCATTATATCCCAACCGCTAGCGTCGCATTCTCATGGAGTTTGAGATTCCTGCGACGTATAGTTCAATTACCAGGGTCTAAAAACATGGTTATCTTTTCTCGGAAAGTCTCTATATACATACGAGGCTTTATTTCCTTTCTTGGTTAGCACAAAAAACGAAACGAAAAACAGTACAAAAAGCTGCTCATGCAGTTTCACGAGGTCATAACTCCACACTGTTGCGGGAATGCATCATTGGTAAAACAAAATGGCCAGTTTGGCACATCGGAAAAAAAGTATTCGCCTTCTCAACAGGAATGTGAACAATACTGCGTTGGTTCGACGAGCGTAGAATGCTCCAGCTTTTATTGAAGCTTTGGTACAAGTTAGCTGAATGCCTGAAACACGCTGTATGCTTAAAGGAATGCTGAACCGAAATCTGAATTCCACGAAACAAGGCGGCAAAAGCGTTCAACGGGAAGCTACAAACACCAAAACATCACTCATACAGCGATATCTCGAACGGATGACCTATTTTTCTAAAAGAAGGAGACGCATTTGACAGATATGTTGACGTCTTGTTTCTCCGAGAAGAATTCAGAAGGAGAGGAAGCGGCCTTACGTCTTCTCCGCCTCGCCGCCTTGACGGGGCGAAGCAAAGAAAGGAGGAAATGCGATATGTTGACGTCACGCGCCTCGTCGGCCTCATTCAATCTCGACCTCTTTTTCCAAAAATACGGCCGTTCATTCAAGAAATCGCCTTACGAGTGGTGTTGTACGGATTGTAGCATTCCGCCTACCGCTCCTGCATTGTTTACTGAAATCCAAATTTCGGTTCACCATCTCTTTAACCTGCATCACGACGATCGGTGCCTTTGGGATTAACTTACCTTTAGTCTGCTACCCAATTAAAAAAATAAATATATATATATATAGGGACGAAAGCCCCTGTGCAAAAGCGTGGAGCAATCATCAAAGTAGCTTACTCGTAGTTGGTGAGCTCCACATTCAGCTTCAGATCGGACCTGCAGACGTCGTCGGATCGGCAGCCATGTTGGTACGGAATCTGCAAATCGAACGCGCTCGTTCACGACTACAGGGTACACGTCTGATCGAAATGTCTGTGGAGATCAATGTTGCAAGCTCACCGTTTGCGTGACTGCCTGTGGAAGGTCTTTGTCTAGAACGGGGCACGTGGGGCACCAGCGCTGCTCGCTGGGTTCGCGCAGTCGGTATTCCAAGCGAGTCACGAACGGCGTCACTGGATCGTCGAAAACCGCCTGCGATGAGAGGGGACCAGCAGAAATAAACTTTGACGTATGCAATGCAATACCTGTAGAGTTGCTGACAGCTTGAGGAACGCCGGGCGTGATTTATCATGTGCACGATTCTTCACTCGTGATTCGTTCTTCAGGGTTCTTATTGGAGCATACCTCAATCTCATTGGCTGGTGAGCGATAATGAGATGCAGCCGTGAATGACTATACAACTTTCCACTGCTCATTACCCAGGCGAAAAGTGCCGAGGAAACGGGACGGTGTACGCTTGCCTGGCGTCTAATATTCCGCAGAAAAGAGCGACTGCGCATGCTCAAAACGCGTTCTACAACCCAGTAGGCAAAGATGGAAGCGCCTCTTATAGAAAGCATATATTGAAATAGCCGTTGCCCTGAATTTAATTCGTATATAAAAACACGCATGGCAGCATCGTGAAATGTAAAGATGACGACACAGTAAGTTTGACCAGATTGATTTTTTTTCTGTATTGGTCATCATTGTCGGCCTATTTTATTCTGCTTACTTGCCTTAAAGACGCGAAAGCGACAAAACGTCCTTCGTGGAAATACATTTTCACCAAGATTTTGATAGCCGATGATTTGCTGATCGCACATCGATATGATTGGCAGACAGATGTTTCAAAAAGTGAAGAATGTACGCAGGCACCTTAAAAGCAGACAGCATAATAGATGCAATGTTTAGTTTATAGCTTTACTTGAGCATTGGAAAAAGTTGAGCGAATTACACTGCGCGATACATTCTGAAATAACGAAAAAAAACGCGTCGAATTATGTGAAGTGACATGATGTGAAGATTTTGTGAGGTGATGCGATGTGAGATGAGGTGATGTAAGGTCGTGAAGGTGAGGCAAGGGAGGTGCTACGAAGTGATATGTTATGACGTGAGGCTATGTGATGTGTGTGTGTGTGTATGTGATGGGAGGTGAGGTGATGTGATGTGATGCTATGTGAGGTAATGTGGGGTGCTGTGATCTGATGTGATGCGATGTGATATAATCTGTTGTAAGGTGATGTAATGTTATAAGGTACACACCTTATAATATTACATCACCTTACAACAGTAGGCGTGAGATGACGTGAGGTGCTGTGATCTGATGTGAGTGAGGCGATGTGATGGGAAGTGATGTAAGGTGATGTAACTTACTGTGAGTAGATGTGCGGTGATATAATGTGAGGTAAGGTAATGTGAAATACTGTGATCTGAGATAATATGAGGTTATGTGACTTGAAGTGTTGTGATGTGATATGTTGTGAGTTATTACGAGGTGATCTGTGGTGATGTGAGGTAATGTAAGGTGATGTGATTTGATGTGATGTGAGGCCATGTGAAGTGATGTGACGTGAAGTGATGTAATGTAAGGTGATATGAAGATCAAATGAAAGGTCGAGGCGTTCGTACTTGCAGGTAAACCATCCTGGTCTCGCAGGTGGAGTGGTTCACCCTCGCGGTGAGCAGCGAGCTGTACTTGTTCACCTGGGTCACGTTGTTGTACATGAATCCGCGGACGGGGCGGTTGTCTGCCACGCGCTTCACGTCGATGCTCAACTCGGTTTCCACTTCTGAAGATGAGAAAAAAAAATCCAAGGCGTTGTGTCAAATGAACAGCGCGGGCGCCGTACTGAATTTAAAGTCTCGCGAAAGAAAAGCTAGAGACGGCAAGAGTAAAACAAAAATACAGACACAGATGTACGCTGCACGACACTGTTAGCACGAACAAGCGATTATCGTTTTTATTTTTGTTTTCCTGTCTTTCTTTTTGAATTGAAGAGATGTAATCAAAACTACTAGTGGGTTGGAAAGTGCACATTTGGTGAACTAACCTATGCAATAAAATCAGATGCCCACCGATACCCTTTTAAAGTACAATAAACAAAAAGTTAATGTTCTGTTTGTGCTAACAGTGTCGCGCAGTGTAGAACAGATAAAGATATGCTACAAGAGAGGTCACGATAAGTTTAGTCGATACCCCGAAGTGCCCATGTTTCTGGAATTTACGAAAAGCGCTTTGAATTACAGGGTCCATAACAATTGAGTTACAGTGGGACAGTAGGATAACCAGAAGCTTGAACATATCAAGAGAAAAATGCAATCATGAACGTATTTACAGTAAAAAAGGCACAAACGAAACAAGATACAGACATTACCAAAACAACAACCACATACGAACGAAATTAGGTAAGTACAGACACAAAGCAAGAGACGAAAAATAACAAATCAAACGCGCACCAGCACGCACATAAGTGTGTTTTACCGTAAGTGATGACTTTACCGATCAGATCTCACGCACATGCAAGTTACTTTGAGCGGTCACGTACCCACGGTAGGACTGACGAACTTCCCGTAATAGCTGACGCAAGAGGTGAGCTTGAAGCAAGAGAAGGTGTCTCCCCCGAAACCTCGCAGCTCCCGATGTCCGCCGTGATCATGGACACATTCGCTTTGATGGAACCCTTCAGCTCCGCAATCGGACGCGACCTGCGCAGGAACAGCACGTACAAACTTGGGGGACGCTTAAGCTTCGCCTTTAAGAGTGGAACCCGATAGCGTTATCGGGCGCCGTTCGCAAAGCCTTTTCATACGAACCCGCGCTCGTTCCCAAGGTGTGCAAGCGTGTGTGCGTGGCCTAGTCGGCAGCGTCACGCGTCACACGACGTCGCACGTGAGCGTTGTGGGTTGTTTGGAGTTTCAGGGCGTGTTCATGTGGCATGACGCCACTCGCGTGACGTCAAGCGTGATGTCACATGTGCCGTAACACGCGGTTGTGACGTCATGATCCTATCGACCCGCTAAATTTGTCGAGAAAATTGTCCCGCCAAATTTTGCAGGTCGACAGGGTCATGACGTCACAGCGACGTGTGACGTCACACATGACGTCACACGTGGCTGTGACGTCATGACCCTATCAACCAATCAAGATTTTCCATTCCCATCGACGCCGACGTCGACACCGGCGCCGACGCGGACGCCGGAGTTTCTGCGACACGAGTTCCTTAAAGGGGGGTGCAACGATTTCCGCACTTCGGTCAAAGAATTGTGGAAGCTGCCCTCTGACACTTCTGAAGTAAAGAACAGAAAAGCGATTTCGCCTGCGTGTCCTAGTTGTTGCGTAAAAAAAAGATAAATATTGGCATTTCGGGCACCCCTCAACTCACTCCCAGTCTTCAGGGTCACGCCTGGTCGCACTCCCAGTGACGTCATTCGGAGTGCCGTGTAGGTTCCCGTGTGCTATCTCGGAGGACGCTTCTCTCTCCTCTCTGCGTATATTAGCGGGCGTTATGCTGCAGCTTAGAGCCGAGCAAGGTCACATAATCTTTTCGCCGTAGTTCCTTCGGCTGCCACTTGGGGTTGCAGGTGGGGGAAAAAGCTCGACTTTTGCTTTGCGATTATGCGGCGGAATCGCGACATTTTTAATAACGGAGGTGTTTTTTCTATTCTCCGGGACACGATAAATAACGTGAAAATGACGAGATGTGAATTCTTTTAACCATAGAATTGTTGCACCACCTTTAACGCTATCGCGTAAAATTATTACATTAGAGCACCAAGTTGGGACAAACGTGGTGTGGCTATCACCAGAATAATGCCGTAATGGCATAGTTCGCCAATCGCATGTGCCATGTCCCAAAACTTCAGGTTGACGTTGAACAGATGTTGTGTAACGTTGTACTCCAGTTATGACCGGAGGCTGGACAACGCCTCTCGATAACTTGTTCAATATTTAAATATGACTGGCGCTTTCTGGTTCTATGGTGTGTCTATTTCCGCATATCACCCAGCGGTTAGGATGATTGAGCTAGCTGCCTGTCATCAAGCACTTCAAGGTTCTGTACGTACCTCTTCATAATTACTTGGGCAGAAGCTCATTAGAATAAGGTACAAGGCTTCCTTCTCAAAGCTTTTGTAAATTACGAGACGGCCACACAGAGACACGGACCGCGATGCACGGAGGTAGCTAGTTAAAAATTACGTTCTCTACGACCGCCATTTTCAAGCCAGTAAGCCATGGCATGCAAGAGCAGCGTCTCAGAATCAGACTAGTTACACTCGTCAGCTTTATTTGTTTGCATCAGTACGGAGGCTGACTGAGAAGTGGTAAGGCTGCCCCTCTTTCTCCTTGCAAGGAGGTAGACGGGCAATGTTTGAATCGGCAGCTGAACCACCGTAGACTTTAGCGTTCTGACACCGCGAGCGAGGCACCCTTTACGTGTCGCCATACGGGAACAAGAAGACGTGCCTGTGCGAATGTTACCGAGGCGTGTGATTGCATTTTGTGTTGAGCTTTCGAAGATAAGTAACTGCGCTATAACATTTTTTTTCCATATAACCCGGATTTATCGTCCTGTGACGTTTGAGCATTTCCGTCACTGAGAAAAAGAAATATCGCACGGAAAGAAATTGTTTTTAGAAAATTCCCTTCTGACGTTAAAGAGTCGCGTCTGCAACGCTAAATGATACGCCATAAAACAGTATTTGACATTTATTTTATCCTTTTTGATATATTCTAAAAAGTGTATTGAACGTAAAAATATGTTATACTCTGGAGGAAAAAATTAGCTTTTTAAAACCTATAATTATCAGATATTTAATCAAATTTAAGTCTAATTACTTTCAATCAGCCCTCGTATAATAGTTATTGCACTGGTTCTAGACAAGTTGGACTTGTTTCTCAATTTGTTTGTTTTTATGGAATATGACCAACAGCTTGCGTCGCAATTCAGTCAAGCGTGCTTTCCCAATGAGCCGGAAAACTGAAAGTCCGTCGTACTGATATAATGAAAGTACTAACCGGAAAAGAACGGCGTTGTCTGAAGCATATGCACCCACCAGGACGTCTGCAACCGAAAAAAACAGATGTAGGCACACAACGAAACGGAAAAAACACCATAAAAAATTTATTCAGTTCCATTTTCATCAATAGAGGAGCCTGATTAACCTTCTATTTAAACGATATTTCAGTAACTGTTTCGCCTATGTTAGCGAAGGCTGGCATGAACGAAACAATATAAGTGAAAACGTAACTGATACAGTTTCCACGGAAGGGCGCTTGCATGAGCATGGAAATCGACAGCGGTTATGAGCGCTGCTCTGCTCGTGCATTCGAACTGACAAACCTCTTGTTGAAATTCATGCATTTGGTTTCAATAAATAATGTATTTCAAAGATCAAACTCCCGTGCCAATTAGCGAAAACAATTAAAAAAAAAGTTGGGATGTACCTTGGTAGCGATTGGAGTCCACGTCGAAGCCCTTGGAAATGCTGATGCCAAAGCCCTTCAGCGGGACCCCGATCCGCGAGGAGACAGAACTGGCTGCGATTCGCTGCGAACGTGACAAGAAAGCGTTTTCGGGTTATAAATGTTCATCGGAAATAACCTTCGAGCGATCGTACCTGGGCGTACTCCGATTTCCCATCCAGGATCACGTTGCCGTGATATATGTACACGGCGCCAACGTCATTCTCGTATGGGGCACCCACAGCGACGTCTGCAAGAGACGGTGGTCACATCAGTTGACCGGTACCCGCGGGGCGTGAAATCTAACTTTGTTCCTTTAATATTGGCTATATGGCGAGCAAGCTAGCCTTCCAATGTGTGTCATTAGTGCATCGTAACGCAAGGAGGTGCGCGCCAATCCAAGGAGAGCATAGAGAAAACGCAGGAAACTCACAATGACGAGGCTGGCAAGCGAATACCATTATTGGATCAGGTCGGGAGGGGGCGGGGGGGGGGGCAAACCAGGTGGGCGCATTTGGAGGGTAAACAAACGCGCGAGGCGTGCAAGGATCAGACGAACACGCAGTATAATTCTTCTCACTTGACGCCACTCTTATTCGACCCTCCTCGCACTCGAACTAAAGAAACCGGATGGCGCAGTTTGTTTTAAAGCTTGCACTCTGGAAGCCTGTACGTGGTTCGGTTCGAGCAGGAGTCTCTCACGATGAAACGAACGAGAGGCAAGCAGAGATGGATAAAATACAAGGATAAGCATACAGGTGTGCTCAGGTGCACAGGAGCTAAGAATGAATTGTAGAAGTTCGCACGGAGTTACCTGCATACTGGCTATTAACGTATTCCTTGGCTTAAATGCAGACTTCGCGCACCAGAGCCCTGATTGTTATTGCGTCAGAGCTACGGAGGTTATCAGGAGAAAGAACTCGTTTGGATTCTGTGTTATAGGAAATGTGGAAGCGAATACGTAAATTTTAACATCGCAATAAGTTTCTAATATATGATTATGCAACACTTGAGTACGAAATAGTATAAAGTTACCTATACCTACAGCGATACAAACACCTTTGATTAAGAAATATTTAGCAGAGTTCTTCTTTTTCTTACACAGTCTTTCAGTCCAGTTTGGTGCACCTCACAGGAGTTCAGTGAAATATATTGTACAAAAGCAGGAATAAGAAATAGCCTACAAAAAGTTAACATACAGAGTGACCGGCTTATAAATTCATGAACAGCATCATAAACCGTTTCCTGATCTGTCTTACGCCGTTCACGGAATTTGTCATAGTTCTTTTCAGATATTGTCACGAATGACAAGTGATGAGGCGATAATAACTAAAGAAACTAAACGTTTAATGAGGCGAACTTCTGCCCAAAAATAAAAATGGAACAGAAGAGAACAGAGCGTCGCGGGCGTCGAGGTCGGCGTGACAGCACAGTCGAACGCTGGGGCGAAACTGACTGCAGGTCGCCACGCGGAGCCCCTTATGTAATCGCGTTGTCTTCTGGAACAATCGACCTAGAAGGTTCGGCGACTAGAACATTCGCACCTCGAACAGGCGACAGAATTCTCGAATTCACCAGAACATTAAACTGCAAGAATAAATAAAAGGACGCGTAACTCCCGTGAGTCGAACCCTGGCTCTTCGCGTGGGAGGCGAGCGCGATAACCGTTAGGCCACGGCCACGCTGCCTACTTGGCGCGCGGCATTACTCCCCCCCTTAAAAAGTGCAGCAACACAAAACAAAATAAAGCACATAAAAAGGACGGCAAACTAAAGAGTCATTTGAAACACATAAGGTCCGCAGTCCTATCGAGCGTAGTACGGCTTCAGGCGCAAGAATTGGACGACTTCAGGTCGTGGTGGGCGGCGTGATGAAGTTCTTGTTCCGTCGGGCATCACCTCGTATAGTTCAGCTCCCCGAGGCGACGAAGTACCTTGCATGGTCCAAAGTACCGTTTAAGCACTTTCTCACTGAGGCCGCGGCGACGGATGGGCGTCCACACCCACACCCTGTCTCCGGGCTGGAAGTGGACATCCCTGCGACGAAGGTTGTAGCGGCCCGCGTCGACGCGTTGCTGGTCCAGAATCAGGAGTCGGGCGAGCTGGCGGACTTCTTCGGCCCGTTGAGCAACCACCTGGGCGTCGTCGCTCTCATTGTCAGCTAGCTTATGTGGCAGCATCGCGTCCAGCATGGTCGTTACCTTCCGGCCATGTACCAGCTGGAAAGGTGGGAGCCCAGTGGTCTCTTGAACCGCCGTATTGTAGGCGAACGTGACGTAGGGCAACACCTCGTCCCACGTCTTGTGCTCTACGTCGACATACATAGAGATAATGTCGGCGATTGTCTTGTTGAGGCGCTCCGTCAGCCCGTTGGTCTGCGGGTGGTACGCAGTGGTATGACGATGGCTGGTGTGGCTGAGCCGGAGGATTTCTTGGGTCAGCTGTGCCATGAACGATGATCCGCGGTCTGTAATCAGAACTTCGGGAGCGCCGTGCCGGAGTACGATGAACTCGATGAAAAATTTGGCGACTTCAACAGCTGTCCCCGAAGCAAGGGCTTTCGTTTCTGCGTACCGCGTGAGATAATCAGTGGCAACGATTATCCAACGGTTCCCCAGGGTCGACGGCGGGAAAGGACCAAGTAGATCCATTCCGATCTGCTGGAATGGTGCAGTTGGCAGGGCAATTGGCTGCAGGAGACCTGCCGGCTTTGTCGGCGGTTTCTTGCGTCGCTGGCACTCATGGCATGATCGTGTGGAGAGGTGGACAGTTTTGGGGAGCTTGGGACAGTAATAATTTTCACGAATACGGGCCAGCGTCCGACTGTAACCAAGGTGTCCGGACGTCGGGTCGTCGTGACATGCTTGAAAGATCTCCTCCCGAAGGTCGGTCGGGATTACCAGCAGCCACGGCGAGTTGTTGTCCCCGAAGTTCTCTTTGTAGAGTACACCTCGTCGAATGGCAAAGGTCGCCAGGGCTCGTGAGAAAACACGTGGTACGGTACTCCCGCGCCCTTCCAGGTGCTTGATTAAGGCGCGCAGCTCCGGATCGTCTCGTTGACGTCGTGCCATGTCGTCGGTGTTCACTGCTCCTAGGAAGCACTCGTCGGCATCGTCGTCACTGCTGCCGAAAGGTGTTTCGACAGGGGACCTGGACAGGCAGTCAGCGTCGCTGTGCTTGCGTCCCGACTTGTAAACCACAGTCATGTTGAACTCTTGTAGTTGGAGGCTCCATCGAGCGAGGCGTCCTGACGGGTCCTTGAGGTTCGCAAGCCAGCAGAGCGAGTGGTGGTCCGTGACTACGCGGAACGGGCTCCCGTACAGGTACGGGCGGAACTTCGTGATTGCCCATACGACCGCAAGACATTCTTTTTCAGTCGTGGAGTAATTTCTCTCCAATTTGGACAGCGTCCGACTTGCGTAGGCGATGACTCGCTCGGTGCCTTCTTGCACTTGAACTAGTACCGCTCCAAGTCCTGCATTACTAGCGTCCGTGTGAATCTCGGTTTCAGCATCCTGATCAAAGTGTCCAAGGACAGGAGGAGTCTGGCGTCTTCGCTTCAGCTCGTCGAATGCCTGCTGCTGCTCCTCGGCCCATTCCAACTTCTCGGCGTCCTTCGTGAGTTTTGTGAGCGGTGCGGAAATCCTCGCGAAATCCCGAACGAAGCGTCGATAGTAGGCACAAAGTCAAAGGAATCTTCGCACAGCCTTCTTGTCTATCGGCGCTGGAAATTCCGCGACGGCGCGAGTCTTCTCGGGGTCTGGGCGGACGCCTTCGTTACCAACCACGTACGTGGCCTAGGAATTTCAGTTCGTCATAGGCGAACCGACACTTTGACGGCTTCAGGGTGAGTCCGGCGGTCCGTATGGCTCGGAGAACAGCTCCGAGTCGTTGCAAGTGCTCGTCGAAGTCGCTAGAAAAGACTACGACGTCGTCGAGGTAGACGAGACAGCTCTGCCACTTCAGTCCTGCCAGTACTGTGTCCATGACACGCTGGAAAGTTGCTGGCGCCGTGCATAGTCCGAAGGGCATCACCTTGAACTCGTACAGTCCATCCGGCGTGACGAAGGCTGTCTTCTCTCGGTCCCGTTCGTCGACTTCGATCTGCCAGTAGCCGCTCTTCAGGTCCATCGATGAGAAATATCGAGAGTGGCGCAGCCGGTCCAGAGTGTCGTCGATGCGGGGGAGTGAGTAGACGTCTTTCTTCGTCACCGCGTTCAGCTGCCGGTAGTCCACGCAGAACCTAAGCGTTCCGTCCTTCTTCTTAACCAGCACTACTGGAGACGCCCACGGACTGCTTGAAGGTTGGATTATGTCGTCGTTCAGCATCTCTTGAACTTGCTCCTAGATCACCTCCCTTTCTTTAGCGGAGACTCTGTACGGCGATCGATGCACAGGGCGGGCGTCGTCCTCGGTAACGATGCGGTGCTTCGCTACGGCGGTTTGGCGCACCTTCGACGACGTCGCAAAGCAGTCGCGGTATTCGGCGAGGAGGTTAATCAGCTGCACACGTTTCGGGCCCGGAAGCTTAGGGTCAATGTCGAGCTGAGCTGGCGACGTACTGTCTTGCTGAGGTGGCGCGAATTCGTCAGTAATCGTGGCGATTTCGGCGGAGTTTCGGAGTTCCTCGACGTGGCCCACGGCTGCACCTTTCGTGAGGTGTTGCGTTTCATTTCGGAACTTCGTCACGAGGACCATAGTCCGCCCATCCTGAAGTTCAGCTACTCCTCTTGCGATGCCTATTCCTCTTCCCAGGAGCAATTGGAGGCTTCCTTCGAGAAGAACTTCGCCGCAGGAAGCTTCATCGATCTCGACGAGTACGGAAACACTCGACCGCGGTGGTAAGTTTACGTGGTTTGCGAGGACTCGGACCGCGGAAGACGTCGCTTTGTGTTCCTCCGGTGGTGGAGCAGGTTTTCGTAGCGTCAGCCGGTTTGTTCCCAGGTCGATGACGGTGCCATACTCGCAGAGGAAGTCCATTCCGAGGATAACGTCCCTCGAACAGTCTTGCAGAACGACCAACTTGACAGGGCACGTCTCTCCGTGGATTTCAACTCGAGCAGTGCACCTTCCGACAGGCGTAATGAGGTGTCCCCCAGCAGTTCGTATCTGCGGCCCCTCCCACGGCGTCGTCACGTTTCGAAGGCGGCGAGAGAGCCTCCCACTCAAGACTGAATAGTCTGCTCCGGTGTCCACGAGTGCCGATGCGTCGTGGCCGTCGATAATAACGTTTAGATTGTTGGACACCGATGCAGGGGCGTCGGTGCGATGCGGGGCGTCGGGAGAGTGGGAGCGCTCCGGCGTTGTTGGAGGCTCTTTGCTTCGGTCGTTTTCGGCAACGTCACCTCCGGGCGTTGCCGCACTTAGTTTTGCCGTCGACGAAGGGGAGACAGGCTCTCTCGGCGGGGTCGTGGCGCTGGGGACGCGGAACGTCGTGGCGATGGGGAGCGGGCTTCACGGCGGAGAGACGGCACTGGTGAGAGCGAGCGTCGGAGGTACTCCTCAATATCGCGAGGGCGTTCGCCGTACCTCGGGCGTGGGTCGTTCGGGTGGAAACCTCGCAGCCCAAGACGGCGGTAGGGGCAGCCGCGGTAGATGTGGTCGGCTTCCCCGCAGTGGTAGCAGAGCGGGCGTCGGTCGGCCGTTCGCCACACGTCGGTCTTCCTCGGCGAGGGTCGCTCCGAGGCGGACGTCCTGGACTTGTGCCTCCTGGCGTCGAGGATACTGCGGCATCGGAGGGTCTCGTCGGGGTGGCGCCGTGGCCTGGCGGTTAGCTTGCGGCGGTCGTCGGGCCATGGCGGAGTAGCTCAAAGTCGGTTCCTCTGGGTCGTCGTGTTGATCGGAACCTCAGGTTGGAAGGCCCGGTGAACTTCCTCTCGGACGACCTCAGCGAGCGACAGTGAGGTCGGGCGATCCGCAGTGGGGAGTATCTTGCGGAGTTCTTCCCGGACGACCTCACGGACGATCTCCCGAAAGCTGTCGACACCGCTGGTGTTCAGGTCGAGAAGGGAAGCAGCGAAAGTTGGGGCAGCAGGCGCGCCGGCGATATGGTGGTAGTGGCTTTCTCGGGCTGTCAGCGCGCGCTCGATATTGATGGCTTCGGTAACAAAACCATTGACAGTCATCGGGGGATTGCGTACCAGTCCTCCGAAAATTTCACCCTTCACGCCACGCATGAGAGCACGAAGTTTCTTCTCGGTGGCTTCCGGATCGGCCCGGGCACTTAGACGCAGGACATCTTCGACAAAGCTTGTCACGCTTTCGGTGGGGCCCTGCACCCTTGTTCGAAGAAGGTCCTCCGGTCGCTGCCGACGGTGGTAGTTGATGAACGTCCGCTTCAGTTCGGCGGCGCATGGCTCCCACGAAGTAAAGGAGGCTTCGTGGTTCTCAAACCAGTGCCTTGCGGTGCCTTCCAGCGTGAAGTAGAGGTTCTGGAGGTGGTGCTCATCCGTCCATCCGTTGTGGCGGGCTACACGTTCATAATGATGCAGCCAGTCCTCTACGTCTTCGTGAGCTTCACCGTGAACGGGCGTCGGAGTGCGGGGAGTGACGGGCAGGATGACGACGGGTGGAGTAGTCATCGTCGCGGTCCGCTTCTTTGGCTTCTTTGGCCGGGGTCCAAATTCTTGGAGCTGGCCTTCGGTACGGTAGCTTACTCGGGCGTTGGAGTCTTCTGCGAAGGGTAGCCTCCCGGGGTGGAGCCTCGTCACTTGGCAGGCGTGTCTTCGTAGGGGTACGTTTTTCGGGCATAGACTGCAATACCCAGCACCTCCACCAAAATGTCACGAAGGACAAGTGATGAGGCGATAATAACTAAAGAAACTAAACGTTTAATGGGGCGGACTTGTGCCCAAAAATAAAAATGGAACAGGAGAGAAAAAGAGCGTCGCGGGCTTCGAGGTCGGCGTGACAGCACAGTCGAACGCTGGGGCGAAATTGACTGCAGATCGCCAAGCGGTGCCCCTTTTGTAATCGCGTTGTCTTCTGGAACAATCGACGTAGAAGGTTCGGTGACTAGAACATTCGCACCTCGAACAGGCGACAGAGTTCTCGAATTCACCAGAACATTAAACTGCAAGAATAAATAAACGGACGCGTAACTCCCGGGAGTCGAACCCTGGCTCTTCGCGTGGGAGAGCAAGCGCGATAACCGTTAGGCCACGGCCGCGCTGCCTACTTGGCGCGCGGCATTATGACGGTTCCAACGAGGAAGTTCCAGAACATGGCAGTTAAATTTATGTCTAAAAACTAATAAAAAATATTTGCAGAAGACCCGCAAACAGGTCTCGAGCCTTCCACAGGATTAAAATACTATTTGCTCAGTCACCTGCATTTTGAGCACGATCCTAACTGAAACTGTAACTTTCAAACGAGAGTCTTTGCGGCAGTTTGCATATTTGTTTAGATGCCTAGGAGTGCAAAAGTAGTAAAAAATCGCTTTGTCATCCTTTTCCTTCCTTCTCAAATGTCCATCAAGCCACACTGGTGGCCGCCATATTTTGGACATCGATATTTCTGCGCGAAGCATGTGACTGGATCCGAGCTCACGCCGAGTGATGACGCAGCACTTGTGTCAAATAGATTTGCACCTGAGTACGCGCCGAACGCTGACACACGCGCTTTTGAAAAGGGTCTATTGTCACCGTGTCGACTTCGTCACGGGAAAAGAGCAGCTGTAGCCACTGACCCTGATAGCCATCCAAGTTGAGATCACCGACGCCAGCGATGCTCGTCCCGAACCTTGCTCCCCTGGCACGTGATCCTTCTAGCGCACCTGTGGCGTACAGGCCCTAAAGCAGGAAAAATCAGGTGATTACAACAATAGTGTCAATTACCCCGGAAAACTTCAAACTGCTGTACGTGCAGCGAGGGTTTTTCATCAGCTTAAGGTGAAAATGTTGCAGTCTGCGGAAAACCGGAAGTGGTTCGGAAGTGACTGAGAGAAATGCGCCACATAAAAAGTTGGTCCTATATCTCAGTGAATGGTGATCCAACCATTGGCAGACATTCGCGTCAACCGCCCACGCTGAAGATTCGTTAATATTCCGTCGTCAGTCGGAGCGCAAACATCACGTCATGAACACCCATAGAGTTATTATAATGTACGCTAGAGGTTCAAGTGGCGCTAGTGTGCTGACGCAAATTGAAGCAGACAGCAACCAGTCGAAAATTGACTTCCGGTAATGCATTTCTATGGGAAAAAGTGAGTGCATTTTCTCCCTGCGCTCGATCATAAGAGCAAATATCCCAAATAATTCGTACGTACTAGGTAGCTTGGAAACATTTCTCAGTCAGGCCGACGAAATAATTGGTCAGTTACGGCGTTTTTCTTTCGAATTCATCGCATTAAAACACGGTGATAAAACGGCTTCGTACGTGTATTTATGTGCACTGTCGGACACTGTTAGCGCGAACGCGGCGTCGGCGATTTCCAGCATGGGGGATATACGTGCCAAACGAACGAAGGACATCTGGAAAATCAAGAGTGGCGGCAAGAACTACGCAGTAACACTGGATCAGTAACTCGCAGTGCATGTACGATCAAAATAAATTGAAGGCCACGTAATCTATTCCGATTTTAAATAAGTAAGTACCGCTTTATTCTTTCTGCCCTGAGCGAAGCTGCTTGTTCTACGTTCAAAATATCACCCGCGCGCTCGATATCTCTTGAGAACAAGTGCGCGATAAAAGCTGCCCGGCAGAGAAAACAATACGAAGAGACACCTTTCATAGCCCACGGACTTTATTCTCTACGTTTTGAAGGTTTTTATCCGCTCATGCACGACGGGATCATTTTCATATAGTGACAGGACTGGCATATTATCAATATACAAGCGTCACCGGAATGCTGGCGAGCCTTGAACACACTCTATATTCGTTTCGATTGTAATTTTGCTTTGAATCGTCGCTTGTTTTTACACACCTGCTGCGGAACACACGTTTGGGACTGAAATGTAGCGAAGTTAAATATCGTTCACTGATGAAGAAAAATGCGCTAACTAAAGCAATTACACTTTTACAGTGTTAATCAAGGTACATGCTATTCGGTACGACCCAAATAACCAAAGTGTTCCGTGTTATTTTCCGGCGAAGAGACAAAATGCACGCGCGTTTTCCCATAGGAATGCACAGGAGCACCGCAAAAGTAGACTGGTTGCTGTCTGCTTCAATTTGCGTCACGGAAGTCGCATAGACACTAGCGCCAGTTGAACCTCTAGCGTACATTATAATAACTCCATGTGAACACCGACGCATTTCTGGGCTAATGTCGTCCGAATGCCAGGATTTCCGCGTAAGAACCAAGCAAAAGATTCACAGGGAATGCTTGGCCGATTATATCATCCATGGTGTCGCAGATGTAATGTCAGGCCAACACTACATTGCCTCGCTTACGTCGTGTACACACCCAGGTTGTCATTCGATATGGCGGATAGCCTCCACCAAATCGACACTGAAGAAATTTAAGCGCGATAAATAAATGCACCTCCTAAAAAGAAATCCCCACGTGAAGTTTTATTGCACTCCATTCGTTCGCTCGTTTATATAATCATTCTTTACAACTGAATAGCGCTCGGTAACACTCTACCGAGCAGTGAACAACCGTAGGCACGAATAGCGAGCTCGTAGCTCTTTCTAGCAGACGCTATTGTTCAATAGATGCTACTGAACGTGAGGCAAATATGTCTTACAGCTAGCTACCGTGAAGGCCTGGGAAAGAAGTGAGTACATCCGACAAAGATGCTGCGTTCATATTCATCGCCTAGCTCTACTCCGTTTCGCTTCAAGTCCGACCGGAGTCCGATCAAATCAATCACGCAGGGTAAACGCGCTGCGATCTAGCGCATTTGTTTTGGTCCGTGATTGGTCTAGTCGCTGATAGCAGACGCGCAAAAAGAAGAGCGCCATGACTAAGCACTTTTTGGCCATGCACGATTGGCTCGATCCATAGTATCGCAGCGATATATAATACTCCGGTCACACTGAAAGTGAAACGAATCGTATTAAGTATACCCCTTAAACAATCTTAACATTTGTGCAATGTATAAAAGTTTTCGTTCAACCGAATATATATATACTTACAGAACCGCTGCTCCGATAGACGTAGACTCGGCCTTCGTCCATGCCGTCCGGGTGCGTGTACATGGGCGCGCCCACGAGCAGGTCATCCATTCCGCCGTCGCCGTCTTTGTCCAAGTCTACCGCGAGCAGGGACGCTCCGAAATACTCGCACATCTGCGCAGAAGCGAAACGGCCTTTGCCGCCACTTACAGCTTGAAGGAATTCCGCGGGGCATGTGATCCATTATAATTACACTTCTTACTTCGTGGTTGGTTCCTTCACATTATTATCGTCGATGCTGCAATCTCATTGGCTGCGGAGCAAGATAACGTGATGCTTGGGAGTCAGGACTCGCCACTAGGCCGTGTTTCTTTACCCGTCGTTGACTATACAGGGTATCTCAAATTGGGCGGCCAGGCCCTTTAAATCGACCGCTAAAATCTGTTCCCTATCCTATCGCGCTACGATTTTGTGCAGCGTCGCCCACAGGTGGTGCATTTTTTCTATAAAATTTGCGAAGAGAAAACTTGCCCGAGGAAAAAGTTAAAAGAAAAGGCTTAACTCCTATGGAAACGCTGCAAAGCCACCGGTCTTCAAACAATAGGGAACCCTATTGTTTAAAGTACCAAGTAATATAACCTTTTTTAAATGGTATTTTTTGATTTTTGTGCGTAATTCGACAAACGGTTACGCTTATTTATGGTTTTAATAAATGATATGTTGAAACACTTCGCGTGCGTTTTCCTGGGGGACTTTCCGCGTCAACGTACGAGTGTAGTTATGACCTATGGTCGAAATATATTATAAGTTGAAGCTCAGAGTAAGAAAAACGAACAGGGCTGTATGGCGACAGGGTTGTATGATGACGTTTGTATACTATCGTAAACGGAGATATCAACCGCTCGGTTTCTTACCTGACCTCCGTACAGCCGCGCTTTGATAGGAGTGGTCCTCTCTCCCCAGGGAGCGTCAAAGTCAAACAGGAACACCTGGACGTATCGGAGTGAAACGCGGTATTAGCAGTTTTGAAACCTTGATTTTTCATCTTGAATTCCCAACGAACTCACATTTGATAAATTCATACTGGCAGCAAAATGCCAATACTCACTGTATTAAAACACACGATTTCGCAGCTATGCTTTCTTTAGTGATTAGTTTCGTTTGACATGATTTCAGGGTTTTACTTTTTTCCCCCCATCTATGATGTCAAGAACTTTCTTCGCTCCACCCGTTTCAATACAGGATTTCTGTAACTTGCCTTCGTTCTTGGTTTCATTAATGCACGCTCCGATGCTTTCAGCTCTAAAGCTTTTCCTTGTCAGCCTTTGTGACAGCCCAAAAATTCAACGCTGCTTCTCCAGCCTTGTCAGACGCCACATTCGAAAAGACTGGTCTTCAAAGCATGAGAGCGAAGGTTTAAAATGTTGTTCTGCGAAGCAGAATCGGAGCAATTCTGACTCATATTCGAACCCCGCGCTCCAAGAAAACTAAAGCGTCTACTTTCCTGCAAAGCACTTCTAATATTGAATGCAGCTCCCCTTGCGAGGATCAAATACCGGGACATCCTTGGATCCTTGATTGAACTTACACCCCAATTAAATTCAAATGCGACTTTAAACTGTGCAGTGTGACAGTCGACTGGAGAAGTAAGTAACAACTGCCCCGAGCGATGGAAATAATTAAAATAGACCGATCTCACTAAACGTTTGGCGCATGCGTGAAACAGAAATAACTTTAGTTTACAGGAGGGAGGCGGCAGTGCCGAGACGGCTCGTGCCCTATTGGGCTTCACACGCGCAGAACTCTAGCAAGGTTGTGGCAAGTGCAAAAAGACTACAGTTCCCTCGATGCATTGCGGCAGCA
Source organism: Ixodes ricinus (assembly GCA_037355805.1). Lineage (NCBI taxonomy): Eukaryota > Metazoa > Arthropoda > Arachnida > Ixodida > Ixodidae > Ixodes > Ixodes ricinus. Next base: position 63,175 of record JAZHYW010003843.1, on the reverse strand, counting down.
GTGCCGTAACCAAACTGGCTGGTCAGATCGGTCTATTCCAAACCTGGAAACAACCGTCAATTCTTACCTCCCCTTGTAGTCGTTGCTCCTTGGTGCTCCCATCGCTATGGTAACGTCAGTGTCCCTGAAGATTTTCCCTGTTGCCACGGAGTAACCTGTGCATACCAAAGCAATATTATCTGACCCGCAATAACTAAAATATCGTAAACTTCGGCGTGCTTTATTTTCTCGGTCATTATGGTTAGGAGGCATTATCTTAGCATTCTCGTACCAGGTCCAACATTAATTAACGACAGCCATGCGCTGCGATATAAAGCTATACCGATTCAAAGGGTAACTCTGCCGATTTTTTGGTAGACTTCGATTTGGCTGGAAATTTGCAGACCGCATCAATAACCCTTTCTCAAATGATAACCAAAATATTTTATAAAATAAAACTTTTCCGTTAAGTTATTGAATTTTTAAGTTACGCCGGCCGCGAGGGTTCCAGGAGGTGATTCTCTACTGGGAACAATGAAAAATCCCTACTTTTCCCTACCCGCGTACGTCACGGATGTGCAGGCGGACGAGCGACTCCGGCAGCCGCGAAGTGGCTTTCCGGGCGCCAGCGATCGAGATTATATTTTCGCAGCTTCAAAGTTGAAAATTCCTTTGCAATGGGTAGCATTCTGTGCTCCGCGATAGATTGTAGAAACGGTGCCGAGAAAAAGCTTCTTTTTTACCCTTGTTTTTGTGGGAGAAAACAAAAATGCGTTCCCCGGCAGCAATGGAGGCCAGCCACGTCAAGGTGCTTTTGCGCGAGCTGTGTGCCGAGAGAACTAGTGTCACCTGAAACATACTCCTTTATGCTCGGAATACTTTATAGCCGCGTGCTGCGAGTTGAGTATCCTTCAGCAGCTGGAACAGCTTCAAGAGCGACAAGCGCAAACTCAAGCCGGCTGTGACCACTACGACATCCGTCCAAAGAGGAGCGCTAATAATATCGAGAAAAATAGTACACAATCTCGCACTATAGTCGACGTCTTGCACAGTCACATTTGTTATTCACGATTTGCTCAGTGCTTTTTTTAAATTTATTTATAAACACTATTTCTGTTTCGGACATTGAATCTAGCTCGGGCTACTCTCGGAGTTCCACTTACGCGGCCGATGTGTTGAAGACGAGAAGTGAAACGTCAGTTCAAGTCTGAATTTAGTCATGACTTTCGACATATTGCTGTTCCTGTCTGCTATTACATAGGTTTATGAAGCAGGTTTTGATCTCCATTAATATACGACAGAGCCTTTGCCTGGTTTGTCAAATGGTTCACGTGCAATAATGCCACGCGCGTCAGCGAGCAAGTGCGTGCGTGGCCGAGTGGTTACCGCGCTTGACTTTCGTGCGGAGGCCCAGGGTTCGATTCCTGGGAGTTCCGCGGATTTTATTTATGCTTCCAGGTTATGTTCTGGTGAATTCGAGAACATTGTTGTTTATTCTAGGCCCGAATGTTCTACGCGTCGAACCTTCCACGCCGATTATTCTAGAAGCCCACGCGTGTACATAAGGGGCTCCGCGTGGCGAGCCGCAGTCAGTTTCGCCCCAGCGTTCGATCCTGCTGCTTCGCCGCCTTCGACGCCCGCGACGCTCTGCTGTTATCTTTCTGTTTCCTTTTATTTTTGGGCACAAGTTCGCCCCATTAAACGTTTCAGTTTTCTCAGTTATTCCTTTGTTTTGTCACCTCGTCATTCGTGACAATATTCCCTGCAGAAGAAGTGATGAAAACGTCTTTAATTTATTCTATTGCGGAGAAATTTTATATAGGGCTGAAAAGATTTTTTTAAACCATGAAAATATTAATGTCATTGAGGGGAGGCATGCAAATTTACAGCTGATGAAAACTCTGCTAAACTAAAACTTAATTTAAAAAATTGTTTTATATAAAATTATATTCCCATGTGCTCTCGTGGATGGGTGCTTGAACGCGTTGCATACTACTCCAAATGAAAAGAAAAGGGTACACATATTTTTATTAACTTTTTGTTAACTTATTTTGAATTAAAAGTTTTAGGATGTATTTCTGTATTTTACGCACTACTATATCTTCATGCGAAAATTCTTTATTTGAAGATAAACAATGTATTTGTGTATTTTATACGCATTCCATTGCACCTTGATGTTTGGCTTGGTGGTTGAAGAGTTCTTTTAATTGTCATCTTCACATGATCGTCATGACCAGTAACGTGCTATTTGATCTACACGAAGGCAGTTCATTCCATTATATACATTTCATATTTTACGAGAATCACAGTCTTCATGTGTTGGGTCCCAGCCCAGTACGCACATGTTCGTCGCTTTGGAAGGCGAGCAATGTACGCGCCACACGCACGAACGCTGAAATGGCATCGACCAGAAGCGTTTTTCATAAATGGTCTATAGATCTTTTGCTAAATTACTTAAACACCAAGGAGCATATTCATGCCACAAGCGTAGTTAAACGTGCTGGCGCCTGCAACAGTAACTTTTCTAAAGAAAATATAAAACAAATGACACGTTCCTTCGGGTTATACGAGCGTGTGGGGCATCTGTACCCACATTCCGAGCATTTTCCGTGGTGCTTTGACAATTTGTCAAAAAATGTATTGCGTGACTCTTCGACCTTTCTTCGCCAGCCATCATCTAATAAAACGAGAACGGATTTACTAGCGATATCTCTCTTTTATTTTTATTCTTTTTACTTTCTCATAGTTTAGCACATAGGCCAAGGTCATACTTTGTGCAAATATAGGTAATTATTAACTTCAAATGGCACGAACGCCCAGGTTTTCTCGCTGTTAGACGCGAGAAAGGCGGCCTCGAGCGTACCCGATTGCCGGCCGCGCGCCTCGCTGCACATCCGTGACGTCACGCTTGGGTGGCGGGGAAAACTGAGGAAACACTAGGGAGAACGATGTTTCGGTTTCGGCAGCAAACAAAATATCACCTTTTTAATTAACTACAGTGAATCTGGGAGAACGAGATAGCATTTCGGAATCAGGAAGCCATCCGCATTCAGATCATGCCTTTGGATTAGGAAACTCGAAAAATCTGCGGAGTTCCCCTTTAAAGGGACACCTCGACGACACCGAGTTGGAATGTTTATTTTTCACTTTATTCGGGCTTACTGGTACTAGGGGAACTCAAGTATACTCGCACGCAACACCACGGACCAAGACACTTCGTCGCGGTGTAAATTCAAGCATAAAATCTTGTAGGACTCTTAAGCTTCGCCTTTAAGAGTGGAACGCGATAGCGTTTTCGGGCCCCGTTCGCATCGCCTTCCCGTTTGCTTCTCATGCTCTTCCTGCCAGTCAGCAGCAAGTGTGGCGGACATGGCTTAGTCAGCAGCTGGTCTGGCTTCCAACCGAGGTGTTGTCAAGAGGTCGAATTCCGCCTGAAAATTCTTGAAATTTTTCTTTGAGGCAAATTATAACTTTATAAACTGAAATCATCTGAGACATGCGGCGACCTTTAACGCACGACCTTTAATTCGCATTACATGCCATGTTTTAATCACTTTCATTCCATGCGTGACGTTACGTTTCACGTGAGCGTTGCGGGTTGTTTGAAATTCCCGCGCGAGGTCATGTGGCTGTGACGTCATGACCTTATCGACCAATCAGAATTTTCGCGTCACGCCTCCGACGCCGACTTTTCTGGCACGCCACCGAGGCAGGTTTTTCTGCGACACGAACTCCTTCAAGCTATCGCGTTTAAAAGCAAAATTTTGTTTTAGTCTCTCATTCACAAAATTTGATGACGAAGCACAGGGGTCGTAGTGTTAATGTTGTTCATGGCGCCGATCCTTGTGCGATGACATTTAATGCTGCTCATAGTTTTGGACACGATAATGGCTTGGGCAATCAATTTTGGCTCGTGATAAATAATGGCTCGACGAGCATTCGGATAGTGCACGCTCGTGTCCAATCGCTGCATAACGGGGACGATACTCGCGGACAACTTCCTGTGCCACTTCAGAAGGCGTGAGGAGTGCACATTCGCAGCACTGATCTTCACTAGAGGGCTGGATGGCGCATTGAGCAAACAGGTATGAAGCCACCGGAAGGAAGCAGCTTGTCCCGGAGGTGAGCGCTTGACAGGCTTTCCCACTCTCACGATCTGTGGTCCAAACAGTGTCCAAGGCACTTGACTTGCTCTTGTTATATCAAGAGAGCCTGCTTGTTGCGCAATAACAGTTCATGCAGTCCCGAGAGGTCTTCTTGGAAGCCGTTTGATGTGTGAAAATTTCGAAATTCTAGTTTATTAAGTGTACGTGCCCCAAGTCCAAATGCCTCATTCTCAAGATCGATTATTAAAAGGGATTATTAAATCCCACGTAAAAATGCAAGAAAGCAGCAGACACTCGACTTCCGGGACAAGCATCGAACTTCCGGTGGCTTCACTCGCGCCCGACTTGGAGCGACGCTAAGCGCCATCCAGCCTCCTATAGACCTATTTCACAAGGGCGCCGCCATCTTGAATTGTCGTCACTTCAAGTATGGGCGAAAACATTGTTTTGCCGTCGCCACGCCAATAGATGACATGTAGGATATAAGTGTAGCCATCACACATTCTCATTTTGCCTCCCCTCTATTTTTTCATTATTTGCAGGTTCAAACGTTTTAATGTATATTCGTCGCCCATACCGGATACGCCTATTAGGTGGCTGGGGACGAGAGTACACGAAAAATGTCTATAGTAGAGGTCAGAGAATCGCAGCTCTGATGGGCGCTCAGAACGCGCAAGCGCACGTACGCCTATAGCTTGGACTGCATTGCTACAGAAGCTTGTCTTCGGGCATGGCACCTCATTAGTGCCTCATGCGTGAAAGAATGCGCAGCATGCGCTTGAACGTAGCTATGGCAAGCTTGTAATTGCATGCATTTGCCTGCACGAGCAGAGACGTAGTGGCGGCCAGATGTATATTTTAACACTTTGCGAAATCTTGAGATTTTTTCATCGTATGTGTTTTGTCGAGCCTTATCTAGATTTGTAGAATCTATGGATTTCATAGATTGTTAAGCTGGTAATGAAACGGAGGCGGTTTTGATTAGAAACTGCTTCGCAAAATATCAACCGATCTAGCACTTTGAGATACAAAACTCAAATCAACGAAATATCGAGGAAAATATTTAGCTGTGTCGATCACATTCATCATCTTCATAAAAGGAAACTAAAGAACTTCCATTGAAGATGGTGACTCCGTTCCTGAACTTGCATGACTAGAACTTCAACTTGATTTATAGGGTGCATGTCTGGTCCAGCTTTCACAAATATATCATATTTGGACTTTCATGTGACCTTCTTGCTAGAATGTAGAGTATCACGATTATTCAGATATGAACTGAATTAGGCAGCAACCGAAAGGAGTTCTTCGAAATTCCCATTATAAGTTAAGGAAACAAAATTTCGCTTCGTCTAAATGGCATGCCATCGCACGTCGACAACTACCCCGAAAATCTAAAGCGCTGAATCTTTTAATTGTTCCGAATGCTTGGAAGTTGTCTGACTAGCCCTTTGTGAATTAATTACTGACGTGAACAGTAAAGGAAGTAACATGGGCAAGAAAAATATTTCAGTAGCTAAAACAGTTTTCTGTCTTATTGTTTTATTTTTTTTTTTTGAGGGGGGGAGGGGTAGGGGGGGGATCAAGTTACTAGCCCTCATTCAAATGATTTCTTATGAAAATCGAGGAGATATTTTCGAATTCTTGTACCTACACGCTGTCTTTCTGAAGGGAGAAAATGTTTCAATCAGTTTTAGTAGTAATATTGTTCCTACTAAATGCAAAAGTTCAAACAGCGGCTATTTGAACGTACGCATAACAGTTAAAAGAAAATAAGAGGCCATATCTAAGAGGTTCGTGAAATCATTGCAGTACTAGTATTAGTCGGTGGAAGGAAAAGTGCCTCACTCGCCCTCTCAGATCACTGAGCGGACACCGACTCCAGAGCAGTTGTGTTGCAGTCAGTGCCCATCAAAAACTATTGAGGGGCGTCTCAAGAACGCGGGCTCCTTCAAACGCCCATTGGTGGTTCCCCGAAGGCCTACCAGCATATTTTGGCTTGCTTTAAACTTGTCGTTCTGAATCCACATGTAACCTCGCTAAAAAGTTGCAAAGAAATGTGTGTACCATGCGTACTGCTCGAGTTATCTTTCAAAACACTCGCTTATCTTCCTACCGTAAACTGTCCGTTAAATATTTCAAAAGAAACCCAGTAAAAAAAAAAGAGAACTTCAGTGCCGTTTTTTTGTCGAGTTTCAGTTAGAAGAGACGTGACCACCAGCGTCGACAGCTTTGCACCCTCTGACAAGCGACGTGGAATGGCACTTTACGTTTTGTTGCTCTGACACTCTTTTGTACAACAGAGCTCATAAACGCCAGCTTGTCTAAAGACAGGAACTTTATCGTATCCCCATCTCTCTGCTGGAAAAAAAAAGGAACGAGAAGTTTGAAACGCCAGAGGCATTTCTGGGTGTTCCTTCTACTCTCTGCCTGAGCTGCAGTAAATTAAACACGATTACTTTTTTCTATAATATTTAAGAGCCAGCACGGGTCTCCCCGAGAGCCTAGAGGCCCTAGGCTGCAGCCCCCTTAGCCCGTACCTTAATCCGGCCCTGCCTCTGAACGTCCCTCTTGTGCCCTTAGTGAATTTTCCATACTTCGTACACTAGTCTGTAGTTCCCGGAATGAACGCAACTAATGAAATTGCAACAATTCTTAGCCTTACTAAAGAACATCCAACCGGAAGTTAGCGGACAACATTTTAGTCGTCGGTGAATATATGGGCAGAGTGTGGATACCTTTGTATGTGGCTTCCGCCTCTCGTGCGAGAGGAACCGGGGGCCTCTCATTCGAAATGTCGGCTTCATAACGGACAACCGAGCCTGAAAGAAACACGGAGCTCTCGCGTTAGGCACGATATATTATGGAGCTTTTATTTGAAAGGTGGATACCATGGCGAGGCAGCGTGTACGTACCTTCCCAGTTCAGGAAACCAGGGGTACCCAACACCACCTGGTCTTTCTAAGACAGAAAGGAAGAGACAGAAAGCAAACTCAGCGTTGGTGCACGTGCCCGATTTGTAATTCCACGATCAATAATACCATACATAACCATAGTTACCTCACAGGAAGAGAACAAAATATATATATCCCGTTTTCGGTAATTTTACATAAGGCCAGCTCGACTGTGTTTCTAAGCTTTTTTTAATGGTCATGACATACAGTACATGCTAGTGTTATGAGCAGTGGCGTCGCAAGGCGGGGGGGGGGGAGGCCGGACCTCCCCAGGTGCAGCGCTCAGGGGGGTGTCACGGCGGACCACGAGAGCGGAGGGGAGGGGGGGGGGACGGCGGGCTACCGCCCCGGGTACCGCCGACCCTAGTGACGCCACTGGTTATGAGGTAATTAATCGGTCACTACAAAAGCCAATCCTTGGAACAGTAGCCGAACACAAATCAATCTGCTCCAAAAACTATGAATTGCACGCGTGAACCTATAGTGAAAAGAACAATCGGCAAATGTTTGAAGCCATTTAGAGGAGCGACGACTGACCCCTGTATTTTGTTGCTCGTTGGTGACTGAATACCAGTACACTGGACACTAGTCAAAGGAACGTCTTTTTTGACAGTGGCGACAAGACACGAGATCGGACTTCTTTGTGTGCATGATAATCACGGAATATCGTTCGGCCATTTTGATTGATGTTTTTATTTTGCGTTTTAAGTTATTGTTTTTGAAAAGGACACAGTTGTTGTCAGACGCGTATATCACGAAAAACAGCTGTGTGCATGAACTCCGAAGCAAAGTTCAACAATAGGGTAACCAAGTTAATAGGAATTGAACTAAAAGTAACAGGAAGGAACGTGCGGAGTGAACGAATCTTTGCAGAATTAATAATCAAAACGGGCTTACTTTCGTGAATGCCGCTGAGAAGCCCATCTCAGCAGCGTAGTAGTAATAACCCATCTTCTTTACCTGCTGCACTGCAAATACACGTACAAAAAAGTCGAATTTATACATAAAGATCAAGGACAGAGGAGTCGATGCAAGGATCTAGTCGAGCAGGAGTCAAATAGGCATATTAACACCAAAAACGTCACAGCCGTATAATGAAAAAAAAATGGGCCGATGGACTTTATTAAGGTTTTTGAGAGCTTCCGTATTCGTATCTCTCATAAGTGTGCAAATCCAATTTAGCTTTTTCTTTCCAAGACGATGATCATGTTCATAGTCAACATTACCTTTATCATGATACATATTACTCAGAATGCAAGACAACTCAGAGACAGAGAGGTGTAAATTCAGAGAACGATACCTACACTAAAAAATATTGAGACCCCTAAAGGTGTGAATAAGGTTGTCTCAGGGCTAACACTCTAAGGGTGCAAAAGGAACGACTTCAGGCTTGTCGTGAACACTTTACAACTAGGGTGCTTGCAATCCAGTTATATTTTTAACGGGTAACAGGTGTACAAGGGACACGCACCACATGCAGTTGTCACTTGCGCAGAAACGATAAATATATGCACAACGTGACGGGAATCATAAACCTTGTGACTGGTATCGAGAAATGAAAGGCACTCATTCCGCCTGTGATTGCCTCACCTATTAATAAGGTCGTCAATATGCTGTATTTTTCTGGTCAATATTTTACGTAAAGTGTAATTTCTCGAGGTTCAAGGGTTGGACTCTTTCGTTAACGGCACTACTACACACAGTAATATTTCGACGTGGTCGCTGGCTGTTTAAAGCGGGTATGTCGTCCCTTCCCTGCGCCGCACCGTTGTACCCTTTTCTACACCATTTTTACACCCTTGAACAAATTAAGGCTGCTCCGGGAGAAAGCATCGTACTTTGCAATTATAACGGTTGTATTAGTAGAAATGAGAATGCTGAAAGGGTGTAGCCGTGGGCGTAATTAAGCACCTGGAACACCGTCTTTACGCCTTTATTATTTAGTTGGTATAGTCGCTGACAATTTAAGAGACAAAGGGCGTAATGCGTTCCGAGCATCTTATTATTGCTCCGGAACCAGTGCGATTATGGCATCAGACAATAAGAACGCCAGAAAAACGGATCACAAAGCAAGAAGATTTTTTTGTGCTTTTTTATGAGCAACACTTGTATTTTTTATGCTGTGAGTGAGTACCACATTTACTCGAGGAATAGAAGTACTTTACTTATGAACGAAGCCCTGCGTCTACTTTCCCGTTGAACACACGGTCAATTATCGCGTTCTGCCTAAGAAACGTAGCGAATAACGAGGTCGAGAGGACAAATCTCCGTAAAAAGGTCAGTCTTGCCCAGACAGCATTTTAGCGCGAAGACGTCATCATCCCTTGCCCAGTAAATCGCTGGCATCTTTCTGTCGGTCGCGGTGATTGGCTCTCCGCGCGTGAGTGGACCCGCTACGCTTTGCTCCTAAAGAGTGCGTCTATTACTCGAGTAAATACGCTAACAGTGCTCGCGACGAAGATTGCGCGAAAGTTTCGGTCGAGTTTCAGAGCGCGCACGGTGATCCTCTCACATCTATCGACGAGCGGCACGAGTTTCCGGAGTCTCCTGAAGTTCTTGTCGAGCACGTAGCAGGCACCGTTGGGGAAGTACTCGCGGCCCCACTTCTGGTTCTTCCAGAGCGGCGCGCAGACCTGCAACCGCAAAACGCGCATAAGGTATATATGTACGTCACGATCCTGCAGATGTCGATGTTTCTCTCGCGAATCGTTGATCCTTGCGCGCTGCTCGATTCGATCGCGCCCTCACGACGGCCAACCTCACTGCATACATGCGGAACTGACATATGTATTTCTATATTTTTTCTTAAATGCGCATTAACATATTTCAAAATGTCTCTCAGTCAGGATTATACCGCGGTGCTTGGATAATCCCTAGACTGAAGCGCAATAATCGAATCTGCGAAAAAAAATTGTAAAGCTGCAACCGCCCTGGCAAACGAGAGTCGCTACAGACACGCTGACAGAATTATCTCGGAGGACGCGCGTCGAGCATCCCCGAAGTATGTTTGCAGTCATGTGTATATTTGTATGCTTCGAACATCTCTGCAGACAGTGCTTGTATGGTCCATTGTAACTAGGACCGCCATACAATGGAGAAACACGCCTAAGACCCTGTCAGCAGGCTGTTTTTTTTTTGTATTTCGTATTAGCTGCGAGATCGCAGCTTTTGAGAAACACCGCGTGTGTCAGTCACACTGGGGCTTGAAGGACACCTCTTTTCAAGTTCTTCCTACCAGCTTCGGCTACCCTTCGCATTGGGTTTTGGACGACTTTTTTTTTTTTAACGTTGTACAAGAAAACAATGTTTGGAATATATTGACCTAGTTTTAATTCAAATAGTTCATTCCGCGCGCGCGTAGTTCGAGATGACGCGCGTCCTTCTTTTGTATTGTGAACAACCACCAGAGTTTGGTTCGCGAAATGAGTCAGACATCTACTGAAATGTAAAAGTTCCAGCTTGATAACATTGCGCTTGATGAGTTTTGACCATGATATAAAGTATTGATGGTTAGGCTGTTTTTGACCCTAAGACACGATAATCGCACCATTTATAAGGTTTAATATAAATGTTTGCATGCTTTGTTTGTCTTCAATTGAACAGCAGGCATGGATAGTAAATTGAAATGAACGCCAACTTTTTGCGTCTGTGGACGGAAGGGACAGTAGAAGAAAAAAGAACGTGTGGACGTGTGGACTTACCAGGATATCTCCTCTGGATGAGACATCCATGCTCATGCCCAGGGTCATGTTGTCCTTGAGGTCGTAGTATCCCAAATACTTCGACGTTATTCGAGTGGTTCCTCGTTGCCTGCGTTTGGCATCGTTTAGGATTACGCTATTAATTTTGTTTTCAACAGTACATACAAATTACGTAAATGAAGCAGGGAACAAGCACACAAAATGAGGAGGACATATAAAAAGTAAATGCCATTGTTACGAGCTATAACAGAGAAATAAAATGTTTCTGTTAGCTCGTTGTTTTAGAGGCGAAGCTCCTTAGGGGCTAGCCATGTCCGTATGTCCGTCCGCCGTCCGCCGTCCGCCATCGGCCGGCGTCGGGTACTCGTGCTTCTGCTTGTGAGATCACGTGCTTACGAGCATGTGAGCACATGCTCACGTGCTCGTGTAGAGCAAAATAAAATTGGAAAAAAGAAAGATGAAAAAAAAAATTATGAAAAAGAAAAAAAGATGAAAAAAAAGAGTAGGGGGTTCTGAGATGCCATCCCATCTGTTTGCTTAAAAAAAGAAAATGAAGAAAACCCCATATTCTCCTACTGCCATGAATAGAAAAGGACCGAAAAGCTCGGCATGCAGCGCCTCAGCGTCTACGTAGACAGCAAGCTGCTCCGGAGACAGGGCGCAAGAAGCTGCTGCCGCGTCAAAAACGCCAAGCGGACCCGGAGTTGAGACTCGGGAAGCGGCGGCAAAGCGTCAAGGCCGGTTCAGACACTGCGTTTGACTGCGTTTGACTGCGTTGCGGCGAGAACCGAAAGCGAGTCACCGGCACATCTGTGCTTCGTATGAAGCCTGGAATCAATTTAAGGAATCTTCTTGGCGCGCGATATAAGAAGCGGGGATGTCCTGGTGTCTCGCTGCCTGGCACAGTCAAACGCAGTCAAACGCAACTGTGTGAACCGGGCTTCAACGCCGACAGCAGCAGCAATACCTATGACCAAAATCAGTATCATCAGCCCCACCCGAGCTTCGCCCCAATCAACATCATTCACCACGTGGAGATGCGGTCATTTTCTTTCTTTTGCTTTCTTTTCAAAAAATGTGTCCTAGAATTGTTAAACTTTTTAGGGGCTTACTGGGATAAGAAAACCTGAAACATTTAAAAATCGAAGGACAAGCAAAAGAAAGAATGCAGAAAATGTTGTCTTTTGAGGCGTTTCCTGTCTATCTCCTTTTACCCGCCTCCTGTTGCAGTTTTTTGGTCGGTTTACCCCAGTCTCGAGCTGTTCATAATTACGGTAAACTTCCACGCCATTAATTAAATTAGAGTAAAGACGCAGGTGAGCTGGTGACGAATCAATACTAGAAAAGCCTAGAGAAGAAGAGCAAAAAAGACAAGAACAACACCGTCTCAGAACCAGCAAACAAAAATTTAATTTGACACAGTCTTCCTTCTTCTCTTCACCTATCACGAGCACAACCCCTGGTCAATGCGTAGGCACCACATTTGAAGGTCTCAAACAAAAAGACACGTGCACGACTGCAGTTTTAAGCGTACGGTGAATACGTCAACACTACAACCGCAAAAACGGCGGTGTCTCATCGTCCAAAACAAACCTTAGCTTTCAAACAACGGTTTGGTACAATCTCGTGATAAACAAATATAAAGAAGAAAGTTTGAAGAAATCCTCCCGCTGGACAAAGAAAATAGACTAGAAAGAGAGGAACGTTCGTGTCTCCTCGTCCAAAGTCAAAGATGGCCTACTGATACAATTTCCGGCGCTCGCAATCTTCATTGTCTCCTTAATAACCTTCTTAAAAATATATTTTTCATTGCTAACAACAGTCGTCTCAGCTCAGTCTGGGTTACAAATAATGCACCCACTGACATGGTTTACGATTTCAGAATTGACCAAGGAGGAGTTAACCGCTCTTTTATGTTCTAAAAGCCGGTCGTCAAGGCAGCGGCCAGTTTGACCTACATACAAAAACCCACATGCCAAATGAATTTCATACACTACTGCCATCTCACAATTAGTTACCGGATCTCTATGAATTTTTTGGCAACCAAGCTTGTCCCCCTAAAAAGGAGTGAGCTTACTAATATTAAAATCATTTCTGAGAAAACGTTTACACCACGTTTACGTCGACGATTTTTCATCGGCGTGTTTGAAGGACCGGATGTGTTCAGTTGGATTTCCTTATTAAAGAATCATGCTCCGGAACTCATCTTCACCAGTGAAATTTGCACTTCTGGCTGCATTCAGTTTTTAGATGTAAATATTTTCCAATCCCAGGAATTTTGCTGTAGCTACGGCAAAGCTGCCGCAGAAACCGGTGCTGTCATTTCAAAGCTGCCACCCGAAAGCAGTGAAAAGAGCAGTAGTATGCTCTCTCTAAAAAATGCTTTGGGCAAGTCTTGTTTTCACTATGTTCATGACAGTGTTACTTTCAAATGTCACGACTGGTTGCTTCAGGCAATAGCTCGTCTTTCCAGTTAAGTTTGTTGAGGAGTGTTCTCTTTAATTTCGGTTTCGTTAGGTTCCCCGCAAGAAACCTGAGAAGTGGGTGTGCTTACTTTCTTCCACCTCTTTTTTCACAAACTCAAGGCACTGGCAGAGAACCATGGTGTAAACGTTATTTTCAGAAATGATGCTAAGTTAAGTAAGCTCACTCCATTTTAGGGGGGCAAGCATGGTTGCCAAAGAATCATAGAGATCCCGTAACTAATTCTGAGATGGCAGTAGTGTATGAAATTCATTTGGCATGCAAGTTCTCGTATGTAGGTCAAACTGGCCGCTGCATTAACGACCGGCTTTTATAACATAAAAGAGCGGTTAACTCCTCTTCGGTAAATTATGAAATTGTAAAACATCTCAGTAGGTGCAATATTTGTTACGCAGACTGGGCTGAGACGACTGATGTTAGCAAAGAAAAAGATGTATTTAAGAGGGTTATTACGGAAAAAATTAGGATTACGAGCGCCGGCAATTGTATTGGTAGGCCCTCTTTGACTTCGGATGTCGAGACACGAGACGTTCCTGTTTCTCTAGTCTATTTTCTTTGTCCAGCGGGAGGATTTCTTCTAATTTTCTTCTTTATTTTTTGTTTATCACGAAATTGTACCAAACCGTTGTTTGTGAGCTATTAGAGAGTTTTAGTAGATCGTTCCGGTGACCCCGATAACGATACCCGATACTCTGCCTCCGCCTTTGCGCTTACATATATACTATCGTTATCGGGGGTATCGGAGGTATCGGAACGATCTACTAAAACTCTCTAATGTTTGTTTTGGACGAGGAGACACCGCAGGTTTTATGGGTCTAGTGTTGATGTATTCATGAGCGTACCAACCGGGGGCCATTGCCCCCCCCAATTCTCAGAGTGGGGGAGGGGGCAAGGCATGTGTTTTGCCCCCCCTTTCCCCCCCCCCCCCTGAAACAGCCGCCACTGAGCAGGGCAAACACTGGCCGGCGGCGCCCAAGGGATACCAAGGGCACCGCCAACCGACCCGCGGGGGCATATTTTTAACGCGCAGGAGATACAAACCCTAGCGACGGCGCTCACGCCGGATTGGCTGGTTTGTGGAGATAGGCGCTGCCACCGTCAACATAGGCAGTGGTTACTATGCGAGTTTCCGAAGCGGTAGCGTAACTTAGTTGTAAGATATCTGCCTCATAATACGTACCAGACCCAGGTTCCATCCACGGTGTGGGCTTCTTTTTTTTCCTCGAACATTTTGTTTCGTCGAGGCATTTGGCGATATTTACATTTCTTTTTTACGATTAACACTGAAAAAAAACAAATGTTGTTGACGTGACATCGCTGAACTAAGTCGTATGAGACTCTATTTATGGATGTGCATGGGGGACAGCGGGACTTAAGTTGCCGGCTGCGAAGCGGGGGTAGAAGGGGGGGGGGGGTAACTGGGTAAATAGTTTTGTAATTAGCTGCCGCACACTGTCGCCGCGAAGCGCGGCGTGAACGCAGGTGGGGGAGGGGGGGAGGGGGGGGGGTATATACACGCGCTGTGCGAATCCGAAATTTAAGTTCCCGCGCGTTGCCGAGCAGCCAATCCGGCGTGAGCGTCATTGCTAGGGTGTCTATCACCTGTGCCGTAAAAGCTAGTGATGGACCGAATTTGCCGAACTTGAGATTCGGCAAAGTTCCGCTACAAGCCGAAATTTAGAAGGAAAGTTCGACAAAAAATCGGCGAATGTTTGCGCGCGCACAGAACGCGGCAGGGCCATGGATCGCAAATGAACACCGCGCAGTCACGCGGTTACCATCGTACAGTTTAGTACAACCAGCGGTTACGGCGAGGTGTGGAGTAGGCGACACGGTAACTGTGAGTTAGTGAGCTTTCACGAGTGTGGTTCTCTTCAATATTTTCTGCCTCAAGAACAGAAGATCGACCAGTGATTTACGCAGTCCACTGCGCAAGTGACAAATGATGCGGTGCATTCTGGATAACGTGATTTTCATTTGACCTTTTCATTGATGAAAAGAGGGAGTTGAAACATTGACTGACAACTGACAATTACGCTCAGTGTGCGCCGTCCACTGCCGTCAAATCCGTCGGCCACTGCCCATCACCAGTAAAGATATGTGACCCGGCGGGGGGGGGGGGGGGGGGGGAGTGTCCCCATGCCCCTCCCCACTCAAAAACTAGTTGATACGCCACTGGATGTATTCACCGGACGCTTAAGACTGCAGTCGTGCACGTGTCTTTTTGTTTGAGACCTTCAAATGTGGTGCCTGCGGATGACCAGGGGTTGTGCTCGTGATATGTGAAGAAGAATGAAGTCTGTGTCAGAATTAAATCATGTTGTGCTGGTTCTGAGACGGTGTTGTTCTTGTCCTTTTTAGCTCCTGGTCTCTGGGTTTTTCTACTATGGTTCTACCAGATGTTTGGCTTGCAGATGTGCTAGAATTTTAAACTGACCAACAAATTCTGAACGTAGCAAAAACTTCAACGTCCCTTGTCCACCTCAGGTCTATCTGCGTTTACCACAGAATATCACGCCACGTGATATTGGTCGATCAAAGTTTGTTTGCTGGTCTAGTTGGTGCATACTTAGGTACACAGAATAGCGGAAAAGAGACAAAAGAAATAGAGTGGACGGGACAGAGACTTGTCCTGCTGCTCTCTTGTGCTTATCTCTTTTTTGCGGTATTTTATTTTGTATCTAAATAGACGTCAATGCCAAGTTCCATATTCAACGCATCCGTTCAAAGCCCAGGTTGAAGGTCTCGAAGCACGGGCGCTCCTCACCCGAGGCCTCGACGACGACCTGAGTGCAGCGGCTCCTTTTTGCAGCAGCGGACACCGGTACAAGACGCCCGGTTCGTGGATGTCGCTCCATTGGGGCAGCGACGAGTTGGCACGGATGGCCGCCACCAGGGCTCTGCAAGTTGTGAACAACGAGAGTAAAGGCCTGTGTGTGATTCCGCCAAAGGGGTTCGAGATATGCTTTAAATGCATTGCATTTGCAAGGCCAGTTGAGGCGCGTTCGTGTTCGGGTCTGGGATGTAGTAGCACCGGTAGGGCGTTCACCGTGGAGCGTGCAGCCGCCGCCTGCACGCGGGGGCGATTGCTCTTATCCGGTAGGGCCAGAGCGGGCGCTCATCAGGGTACGCTCAGTGGTAATTGGGGTGCTTGTATGCTTATACAGCCTATGACTTGGTCCGCCTCAATGAGCGACTAGTCTCCCAGCTGTAGAAGAGAAATTTAGCCAGTGCAGTACAACCGCTATTTTGGGGTCTTTAGCGTGCATCACGCAGTAGTAATATACGACCGCACCCCGCTACGATGCTCATCAAGATCGAAACGGGCACGGGAGAGGATTTCACCCGAGATCCCTTGGTTCTGCAGCGCGCGCTCAGTGGTAACAAAGCGGACTAAACGTACTATAAAGGATCTGAAAAAAAACAAAAAAAACAGCGACACGTCGCAGACAGAGTCAAATTGACTGACAGGCAATAGCACTGATTACCACTAAACCTAAAACTCTTGCTTACAGGCTTTGTGTACCACCAAAGCGGCGCAGACGCGATGACGGCAAGCGTAGTAGGGTGATCGGAGAGTGCAAAGGAACGCGGGTTGCAAACCGGAGCGTTGGAACACATTGGTGCGGTGTGCAATGTGTTATGGTTTAGGGCGGACGTCAGCAAACGAGCTCTAAATGCTATGGGAAATTTCAGAGAGCAGCCGAATTTACAGCGGTAGCTCTTAGCGCCCCTTCCCGGCTAAAAAAAAATGCTCATGTGCGAACGCAGAACCCTAGAACAGAGGTACTACTCGCCCTCTTCCCGTCGTTCCTCCCATATACACGCCAACTGCGGCAAGGCTCTCTCTCGCTCACCCCTCCTTCCCTCCTGTAGGCCACCGCTGTTCCGAAAAACCCACGTGATAACGAGGGAGAGCGCTCTCCGCCCGCTCATCTTTCCTGCTCCATTCCCGTACCCTCCGGTGACGGTCTCCCTCCCTTCCTTGAAAATACTCCCCGTGGTCGCGCTGTGGCGACATGCTCCCTCGCCTCTCCACTACCGCCGCCCAGGTTCTGTTCCGGTGTGATTTCCGCGCCGCTACAGTACAGCTCGCCTACCTACTTCGCTTTTTCTATCGCAGCTGAGGTCACGCTGGCGCCCTCGCTCCCTATCTAACACATGCGCCAAACCATGCCAGCATCGAACAGCGTCCGAGGAGCGGGCATGGCAGGCGCGCTGTGCTGAACAAGGCAAAGGACCGCAATGGCACCAGAGCTAAGGGGACGCGGGACCCCGACTTCCACGGTCGAGAGTGCCTTTCCACAGCAGCAGCTATCCTCTGTTTCACCTTGTGCTGTACCGCACGAAAGGCTACAAGCATGAGCTCCTTGCCTGGAGCATATCTCGGCGGCACAAGCTTTCGTGCACCAAGGGCACCTGCCAGCGCTATGAGCTCGTGCTTCTAGCCTTCGCTGCGGTACAACATGAGGGTGAAACAGAGTATAGCGCGCTGTCAATCGCAGCGCACTGTGTGCTTAAAAGTATGTTTCATAATAAAATAGGTTAAAATCGGGTGTCTGAAACTCTACCGATACCAAGTTAATTTACACTAAAATATATACAATAAAACAACAATGTCTTTTGTTTTTCCACATAATCAACTCTTTAGCAGCGCTTTTCACTGCTATTTTTTTGCTCCATTGGCATTTTGGTTTTGTCTGGAAGTATTTAAAGTTTCGGAGGCTCCTAAGCCTCGTAAACTCATATAAAAGAAGTATACAAAGCATACATTAGTATTAACGGGTCGTTAACCTTAAAATAATTTATTATGCATATCTACAAATGAAAACACAGTCGCTTGGAACAGTGTGTAATGCCGTGGGTGCCTGATGATGCCTCAATTTCTCAACAAGTCGACCTCCCCTATTATTCTCAAATCTTGGTCCGGAATGTATTTATCGAGCGAGGTTGAATTTTGTCAAAATAACGTGCTGCCCATGAAGCACACATTGCGTCATTGAGAACTTGACAGGTCATGACACAGGAATTCACTGCAGATGATGAGGCCCCAAACAGAATAGTCAAATCAGTACATGTAATGCACTAAATACGCCTGTATGATTAAGTGGACATCGTATCTGAGCGTACCAATGCCGCCACATCTCAAAGGCCGACAGATTAAGGCTGTTTAGAACACTGAATGCCTAATTTGCTTTTTTCTTTTCACCATATCTCTACGCAATACTTTTCTCTTTTTCCTGGGACACAGCAGACGGCGAATGAACGGCTATAGACACAGACGGATGGAGCAAGTGTCTCCAGCAGAGCCGTTTATTGAGAGAGGTTGGCCATACATTGGTTTGGATAGGCGAGCATCTCGGGGCCAACCACAGGCCGCGAAACAGCCCCTAGCGGTGGTCGTGTGATCTAAATATGGGACACGACTATACTTCGTTTCACCTTATGTGCGAGCGAAGGCAAAACTGGAAGCGCGAGCACGGAAGCTCCGTGCGTTCAGGCTTTGCTCGAGCGCGCGAGCTGGGGAGAAATGCAAAAAGCGCTGGTCTCGCGCTTCTGGCTTTGGCTTCGCTCGCAGATAAAGTGAAACGAAGTATAATTTGAGCCGTGCCGAGCGGAACTCCGCGTCTCAAGACGCTCGCGCACCCCACCCTTTGCACTGTTTTCTTTCAGCCAGTCTCAGGACGCTGTTCTAGCAGTGCAGACAAAGGCATGGGCACGAGCGCGTGGCTCTGGAAAGTGCCTCCTATGCACGAGGTCTCGTACAAACAAAAGCGTTTCGCTGAGCTAGGCTCACGCGCCTGTGCCTTTGTCTTCACTGCAGACATTTGTGAGATGGAGTAGAGGTCTCCTGATTGGTCGACGCTGTGTCACAAATTTAGTTTACGCTCTAAGCGTGGGGGAATCTTCGGCGCTGGCGGCGGCCTTTGCTCCGCCTATTGTCCAAACTCTCCTAATATACGGCTCTGTCTCCCAGCATCAGCTCTCATGCCTAGTTCATGCAGTTGCGTTGATTGCAGCACGACAGCAACTACACAGTCACCGGTACAAGCGTTCGGCGTATACAACGAGACAAGCAATGCAGGCTTAATTTTCTGTGAAGCAATCATGAGTCTGTAGCGGCAAGGTAATCCGAGGCGACGAGAAGACGACGAGAAAGTACACCAGAGGAAAACCAGAGGCGCGAGAAAGGAGCTCGAGGACAGCAGAACGATTCCGGATCGTGACGGTGACAGACACCCATCTATCGGTCACGCAATAAAGGATCCTACAACTGGTGACCCGGACGTGATTCGAACACGCAACCTTCTCTTAACAAATTTTCCATCCTTGACCACTCGTTGCACTACAGACACTCCCATCAAACACCAGGTGACGCACACCATAACGACAACCGGACAACCCGTGTTTGCTCGTCCACGCCGCCTCCCACCTGAGCGTCTAAAAGCTGCAAAGCAAGAGTTCGAGCACATGCTGGAGCTCGGACTTATTCGACTATCGTCCAGTAACTGGTCATCTCCCCTGCACATGGTGCCAAAAAAGAACGGTGATTGGAGACCTTGCAGGGACTATCGGGCTCTAAACAACATCACCGTGCCCGATCGAAACCCTGTACCTCACATTCAAGATTTCATTAGCACCATTGAAGGATCCACCGTTTTCTCAAAACTCGACCTTGGACGAGCATACCACCAGATTCTCGTAGAACCGGCCGACATCCCGAAGACTGCCGTAGTAACACCTTTCGGCATGTTCGAATACCTACGCATGCCATTCGGTCTTCGAAACGCGGCCCAAACATTTCAACGGTTTATGGACTAACTGCTCCGAGGACTGACCTTCTGCTTCGCCTACATCGACGATATTCTAATCTTAAGTCCAAACAAGGAGCTCCATGAAAACCACTTGCGCCAAATTTTCGCTCGACTGGACGAATATGGAATTACAATGAACGCCACCAAATGTGAACTGGGAGTATCTGAGCTGGATTTTCTTGGACATCACCTAGACCAGCATGGTATTCACCCGCTCAGGTCTCAAGTTCAGGCAATTGAAAACTACCCTCCTCCGACCTCGGTGCGGAAACTTCGTGAGTTCCTAGGCCTCGTCAATTTTTGTAGGCGATTTATTCCACACTGCGCTACAATTCTCCAACCACTAAACTCACTTCTCCGTTGGATCAAAGAGGAAGAATGATAAAATTTTGTGGAATGACGCCGCCGAAATTGCGTTCACTCGCATCAAAAAAGAACTTTCGAAGGTTACTCTGCTATCTTATCCCAAGTGTGACGCTCCAACTTCACTTATGGTAGACGCTTCCGATACCGCTGTGGGAGCGGTGCTCCAACAATTCGTTGATGAACATTGGCGACCAGTTGCTTTCTTTTCGAAGACATTGTCAGAAACTGAAACACGTTATAGTACATTTGGCCGTGAGCTCCTTGGTATCTACCTTGCTATCAAACATTTCCATCACTTTCTGGAAGGTCGAGATTTTTTTATTCTTACCGACCACAAGCCTTTGACATACGCCTTAACATCTAGCAGCACATCGTATACAGCACGTGAGATCCGACAAATGGCTTATATTTTAGAATTTACGCACGACATACGTTTCGTAAGAGGCCAACAAAACACAGTGGCCGATGCCCTTTCAAGAATTGCGATAAACACCTACACACCTGAGCGGCACTCCATCGACTTTACAGCTCTTGCTATGGCGCAGAAGAATGATGCGGAACTGAGGCAACTTCAGGAATCCTCGTCTCTAGTGCTTGAAGAGGTGTCTCTGCCATATTGCCCACAACCCCTGATCTGTGATGTCTCTGGTCCCGCTCCTCGACTTTACCTAACACCTGCATTTCGTCGGGTAGCCTTTGATGCCCTTCACACGCTCTCTCATCCAGGCATCAAGGCAACACAACGCCTCATCTCAACGCGCTACGTGTGGCCGAAGATGAATGCAGATGTCAGACGCTGGGCACGAACATGCTTGAGCTGCCAACGTTCCAAGATCGGTCGTCACACCGTCACACCCTTGGCTGCATTCACACCCCCAGACGACCGATTTGACCATGTCCATCTCGATTTAGTCGGTCCCCTTCCATCTTCTGGAGGTTGTCGATATATTTTTACTTGTATCGATCGTTTCACACGATGGCCCGAAGTTATGCCTATCCCGGATATCACCGCAGAAACTGTCACCCAAGCATTCTTGTCCACTTGGGTTAGTCGTTACGGAGTACCGTCGACTGTCACAACTGATCAGGGCAGACAGTTCCAGTCGTCTGTCTTCCACAACTTATCAAAACTCCTAGGCATTCACCACATTCACACAACTGCCTACCACCCGGAGGCCAATGGAATTGTGGAAAGATTTCACCGACAGTTAAAGGTTTCTCTGAAAGCGACCGATTCATCATCGACTTGGTCAGAGAGCCTTCCTCTTATTATGCTTGGACTTCGCACAGCGATCAAGGCTGATCTTGCGTGCAGTGCTGCCGAGCTTGTTTATGGGACTACTCTGCGATTACCAGGGGATTTCTTTTGTTCTTCCGCACAGACAACAATGCCTGATCCTCTTGATTACTCATACAGGCTTCGTGCAGCGATGCAGGCGATTAAACCATGTAGCCCAAGAGAACAACGTCAACCCCGTGTATTCGTCAGCCCCGAGCTAGCAACCTCCTCGCACGTCTTTGTACGTCGGGATGCTGTGCGCAAACCTTTACAACATCCATATGACGGCCCTTTCAAGATTCTTCACCGTGGTCCAAAGCATTTTACTCTTGACATTAAAAACAAAGAGGTGGTCGTTTCCTTGGACCGTCTTAAACCAGCTTACATTGATGAAGCCGTCCCAAAACGCCCGAGCTCAAATATCACAAGTTCAACGTCAAGCAGTTCCCCTTCCGCTGCTCCCAAGCATGCCCAACGAACTGTTCGTTTTGATCTCGGCAACGCTCCAGGCCTGCCATCACGACAGGCTCCTACAATTGATATCGCTCGAGGCCCCTCTGAGGCGCCTCAACGCTAGGGGGGGAACCCTGTAGCGGCAAGGTAATCCGAGGCGACGAGAAGACGACGAGAAGGTACACCAGAGGAAAACCAGAGGCGCGAGAAAGGAGCTCGAGGACAGCAGAACGATTCCGGATCTTGACGGTGACAGACACCCATCTATCTGTCACGCAATAAAGGATCCTACAAGGTCCGAGTTGTCCCAGTGTCTTTGTCGTTGCTGTCATTTTGGTTACTGGGACGCAATCGACACAAACGTGTGAACCAGCCTTTAGCATTTACTGATGCTTCACCATCATCTTTTATAAACAATGTTTTCTTTTTTTTTAGAGCGCAGCTCTTGAACGCCCGTTTCCGGCTTGAGCGGCGTCGGCGTAACAGCGCGTTGCATTATGGGACGTTTCTCATGATGACGTCACACGTTACGTAGCGTGTGACGTCACGAGGGTCACAAGTGACGTCACTCGTGACTTCACAGCTCGTTGCATTATGGGTGAATTCCCCCGCTAAATTTAGTGAAAAATATTCTCGCTAAATTTAATGGAAAAATTCCCCGCTGATTTAGTGAAAAAAATTCCCCGCTAAATTTAGCGGAAAAACTTCCTCCTCTAAATTTAGCGGAAAAAATTCATCGCTTAATTTAGCGGAAAATTTAGCGAAAATTTCTTGCTAAATGGGAGGTAGAGGGAGAGGAGGAGGGGAGGGTACGGATGAGGAGGAGGGGTATACCCTTCTCTCCGTTCCTTCCCTCCTCCTTTTCAAGAGCTGCGCTCTAATTCGGTGTTACAGGGGATTGTAAACGTCTCTCTACTTTTTTTAACCACAAAAAAAAGATATTTGCACCTGCCATACGCCTATTTTGCGCCCAAATGTAGCGCTTGATGTCCGATCCAGCTGCCAAAGTTTCAGCACTAACCATCATCTTATGCAAAAGTTATGATTGATTTTCTGAAACTTTCTTTTGGAACATATGGGGCCCATTTTGGCCCGTCTTCGGTAACTGGCGCCATAGAACTTCATGTATTCGAGAGGTCGGCCTACCGCTTTTTCCCAAAGGAAATTTCAGAAAATCACTTAACTTTTTAATAAGATAACGGTTAGTGCTGAAACTTTGGCATTTGGTTAGGACCTCTAGCGCTACATTTGGGGGGAGAATCAGCGTTCAGGGATGCATAGTTTATTTTTGCAAAAAAAAAAGAAAGAAAGAACAACAACCAAAAACGTGTAACTTTTTCAGGGGAGAGGGGGGAAGACGTTTTTTTATTTTTATAACCTTTTAAGGTCCTCCCTACGCGTCTTCCGCGCCCAGCGAATATGCGTGAACGGATAGCAGACGACAAAATAAAAAAAAACATTCGTCGGTTTTAGAATTTTTCTTTCATTTGTGACAGCCTGTTAGCATTGACCACGTACCTTTGAAGGAAAATATTGAATGCACCCTAACTTCATTGGTTAATTTGTGTATAGGATTGTCAACGGTATAGACGTTAGTGAGTAACTGGCGAATTGTTCTGGTTGGAAGAGCGCTGTCGAAGCGTTATTGTTTTATTTTCTCAATTTGTATTGTGGTAGAGCTTCATTTTTTCACAACATGGTCTACAATGTTTGAAATCAAAGTGTATCCTAGGCTTTGTATCCCAGTGCACATAACATTTTAGGATGAAAAGGTTTTGGGGCGCTTTATTGACACGACAGGCAATGTTGTTGGATCAGAGCTATTGAACATTTGCGTGCACTGCGGATATTCCAACACTTCCTGCCTGCTCTCCCGGCCAATTATTGTGAAGGTAATATTCGAGCAGAAGAAAATAATTTTTAAGTCGCTTGAAGATAAAATAAAAGATCAGTTATGGGCGTCTTCATCAACCTTTCGAAGGCGTTCGACCGTATTGATCACATTACTGAAATAACAAAGCTCCAGTCCTACAACATTCGCAGTGTATACCATCACATCTCCTACAGTGGTATCCTAGATTTTGCCAACAATCTGTCGTAATAAATGGACACAGTTTACCTGTACTACTCATTAGGGTTTGAGTACCGGAAAGTATGATGTTATGTCACCTATGAATTAGTTTTTATATATATACTATATATTTATAAACGACGTTGCTAATATCAAAAAAAGCCTTTTCTTTCATAACCTATTTTATTTATTTATACAAATACCTGCTGCACCGTTAGGCATTAAGGAGGCGGTGCATGGATTGCGTATACATAATGAATATATTCAAAATTCATGAACGCACACAGAACAAAAACAATAAAGAATACATTTCTATATTTCAATACAACGGTAGGCATTATATAAGGGGTACATAGATTGTGAATACATAATTAACATATTCAAATCTCATGTAAACAACAACAACAACAAAAAAGACATTTACAAATTTCTGTAACGCGAAATAAGAGCGCAGCTCTTGAGGAGGACGGGGGAGGGAACGACGGGAGGTATGACCCTCCTCCTCTCTTCCTCCCGCTGAATTTGCTCATGGGTGACACGAAGTCATGCGACGTAATTTTCCGCGCTAAATTTAGCGGGAAACCTGTGACGTCCCATCAACGCGCGCGGTTACGCCAACGGCAACGCCGCTCAACCCGGAAACGGGCGCCTTAGAGCTACGCTCTAAGAAACAATGAAGAATACATTTCTATACTTCAATACAGCTCTACAGTATATTATAAACAAGAACGTGATCAGAAACCTAGATTAGCTCTTCTGAAAGTAAATTCCACTCCCTAATAGTTTGAAAAAGATAATTATGAAGAAAAACAGTCAGTTCGACAGCGAAACTCTGCGACATTCTTTTTCGACTGATCCAATCTTGCAGATACGTGATGCGGCCCCAATATATACCAACTTCGTTCAATACCTGTCCGTCCATAATATACTGCGTGAAAAAATTTTAAGCTCAAACACCTTCTTTGGTGTTTAAGACTGACCCAACCTAATCTATTTTAATTTCGGTACAACGTGTGTATGGGCTGTAATCTCCTGTCACAAACCTCAACACCTGATTTTGAAGCAAGTATAACTTTTGTACTAAATAATTCTGCGGCAGGTCTCAAATGGCACATGTATCTTCTAGAATCGACATGATAAAAATATATGCAGGGTGTTTCACGAAAGATGGACAAATTCGATATTGCGAAAACTATGCGTCGCAACAAAAAAAATCGTGTCTTTTTGGTCCTGGGCCAGGGGCCTACTTAGGAAAATTATTAAAGTCCGAGATAATTAACTCGTTAATTATTTTTCGTAATTAACTTTTAATATTGTGTTTTAGGGCATAGTTTCAATTAGAAAATTGCTCAGCGTCATCGAAAAACACTAAATCAACAAATTGCAGAACGATCGAAGGCACGCGAAGCATTTTACGGCTTTCTGAAAAACCGTACAAATTCGACGGGTTTTTGAGCAATTTTATAATTGAAACCATGCCTTTAAACCCAATAATAAAAAGTTAATTACGCAAAAATAATTAACTATATATTATCTCGGACTTTAATAATTTTCGTAAAAGGCCCCTGCCCAGGACCAAAACGACACAAGCCTTTTTTTGGTGCGACGCGTAGTTTTCGCAATATCAAATTTGTCCACCTTTCGTGAAACACCCTGTATATATAACGTCTGTTTTACGCTACGTGAAGTATTTTTAAAATTCGATACAGTACAACATTTTACTAGCCTTGGCAAGAGTATACTCAATGTGATCATTCCATTTTAAATTGGACGAAAGATAAACTCCCCGGTACATTTAGCTGTCTACACGTTCAAGTATGACATTGTTCAGTTCATATGCAGGTGGGCAAACTATACCACGTGAAAAACACATATATTGCCACTTTTTTATATTTACGCTCATTTCCCAATAGTCACACGAGCCATGCAGTACTTCTAAACCATCTTGAAGCACACAAGCATTCGCGTCATGTTCAACTATCTTGTAAACTATACAATCGTCCGCCAATAATTTAACGTGAGATTGTACACCTTCACAATTGTCATTGATAAATATAAGAAACAACAAGGGCCCTACAACTGTCCCCTGTGGTACCCATAAGGTTACTAGCATTGATGAAGATTTCTGGACTTTCAGTACAATATTTTGTTCACAACAGGACAAATAGTCAGTAACCCAGTTGACGATTTTGTTGTTAATACCGAGGGATATAAGTTTTTCTAATCATAAATGAGGTGGCATGGTATCGAAAGCTTTAGAAACGTCTAAAATATACACTATACATGTTGTTTGTGGTCAAAAAAATTTGCTATTGATACCAATAATAATGAGGATATTGATAATGATACCAATAAATGCCAATGATACTGGTTTATTTTAGGCACTGAAATAGAGGACTTGGAGTATAAAAAAATGTTTTATTGAACACAAAAGAAAACGAAGTTAATTCGTTGGCAATGAAAGCGATCAAAAGTAAGGCCTCCTTTTAAGCCGCAAAAATGCATTGCCCTTGTGCTTTCAGTGAGAGAAACTCTTCCCAACGTCAAAACGCTGGGAGTTAATTTTAATGACCAGATGCCCAGGGATAACCAGACCGACAATGTTGTTAAAAAGGCTATCAAGAGCATGGTTAGAAAAGTAGTATGTTAATTCGGAACTTTATTGCCTCGTCACATAAAAACGCTTATATACAAGGCAATTTTCGAACCCCGGCTGGATTATTGTAGCTTAATACGATGTGCCACAACCCTGTCAAACATCAGCAAATGTCACCTTGAAAGAGCGGCCGTTCGCATAATGCTCAATGTTCCTTTGGATGCATATGCGGTCCACAATTTAAAGAACTGCGTCTAATACTTGTCCGCCATAAATGCGGGTGACAAAATACGAGTTACAAATGTTAATGTACAAGGAGGTTGATTTTGATTCGAACAGATTTTTTCTAAAAAGTCTTAAAAGATGCACTAATACGGTCTGTGCAGGTGAGTTATACGGCCAGGGCGACATAATATAACAGGCGAATCGTCACGTGATAAGTCGAAAAATTAACCGACATTTCTTAATTAAAATTTCTAAAACTGGAAAAAACGTGAGGTTTCAATTAGAAAGTTATTGAACGTCATCTCAAAACCATTAAATCAGTCGATTTTAAAGACTCGAAGCACGTGGTAAGCGCGGGTGCGCGCTAAAGTTTCCACTCGTACAGCAGGCCGCAACGCTGGCGGCCCGAAAACGCGGATTGAAAGATTCTCATGCTGCGATTGAAGAGCGGTATATCTGCTGGTAAGGCATGTTGGAAGAGATTTGCCTTCAATGGGTCGTTTGCTTTCAGTGGAATTGACGTAGATAGAGACGTGTGAGGACTTCTGTGCACTTTAGTGGAACGATGTCGCGAGATGTTGCATGGTTTAAGAAAAAACACAAAGAACGTGCATTACTTTCTTTTTCTTCTTTTTTTTTTTTGCCTAATCGTTTTTTTAGGACGGGGGGCGCCCGTGAGCGCGCCTGCGATGGAAGAAGCGAAAGAACGTACGCGAGTTCTGCAGAGGCGCAGAGAGCACGCGAGAACGGCACCAGGGCGGCTGCAGCGGCGGAAGGCACGCGTTCCATGCCTTCCGCTGTGCTTTGCCTGCGCGCGCGCAAGCTCGTGCTGCACGAGACGCGGAAGCATCGTCGAAGGTAAAAAGCCCGCGCCGGAGGCGGAACAACTGAAGTTCCTCCCTGCCGTTCTGAGGCTTGTCGGAGACTCGGACTAGCTGTATCGTTTGTCAGTTGACGACACCAACTGTATCGCTTCCTGTCAATGATGCGCCGTGTGACGCAAAGCGGGAAGTGACCCACATCCCGGAACGATCCGCGCAAGTCTGCAGTGACGCACTCGACACACTCTGGTGTGTGAAGCGTTAGTCAGAGCGGATACATGAACGGATTTCCTAGTCTACTTCACTGAGAGACAACGCGATAGGCACAGACATAAGTAAAAAGACACTCAAGAGTACTTTAAACCGTTCGCAATTAATGTAGAATTTTGAACTCTGAAGAGATTAGCAAAACTAAGCTACGTGTTTACAAAATCGTTTTATGGGAACATTTATGGGGTTTTTTTTCGTTTTTTCTTTAGGAGGGGGAATGAGGGCGAATAATTATTCGTGAACTTCGTTCACTCATTGAAGGAACTCCTTTTATGTACGCGCTGTCCGAGAGTTGCAGAAGTCTGTCGACATCACATGCTTCTTCGCTCAATTTCACGTAGGCCATCTAAAACGGAAATCCAAACTCTTTTTTTTAGCTACTTATACTAAATACATTTTCGGAATGACAAGGCTTTACTCTTTCCGGCATTCTATTCATTATCTCAAAATCTATAACAGCGATTGAGAGAACAGCATATGAATGTTATGTCAAAAGTAACATTCAAATTTTCCGCGCTCTGCCAGTGGTGTGACGTCACTATTAGGTCTGTTCGATTCGCCTGAACTGGCTGAACTAGTTCAGCAGTGCAGGAACTGGTGCATTCGATTCAACCGGAAGTTGTACGGCCGCTGCACTGGCGCGTTCGATTCATCCCAGTTCTGAAGAGTTCGAGACCCAGTTCCTCAAAATCTTGCACCGGCTCCGGAGTCAGTTCAGCGTCCGTCCAGAAGCAGGCGACAAGAGCAGACGGCGATAGCAGACGACACCCCTCGTCCGTCTCTGCTCGCGGTGCCATTTTTCGCAGCTCTTGCTCAAATGTCTGCGATGGTTTACAATAAAGCCGATACGGAGGTTGCACTTCCTCTCATTTATGATAATAACGTACCAGCGGTGGACGCGGAATTGTGGTCATAACCGAGGGTAGGAATTTTATTGATTATGACATTCTGAAAGCGTTTTAGGCACCTGCTCGTGTAGGTTTGGCTCCCTGTGGTAAGTGTTGAAATATTGGCTCCCGTAAATAGTTTCTTTCTGATGCTATGTGGGGATCCACAGTGTTGATATTCTTCCTTACAGACACGGGAAAGGTATTGCACCCTTTTGAGAGTCCCCACCTTCAGTTGCTCCTGGATGCATACTGGGACGCCTCCGATACATTGCAGGGTCTGGGATTTACTACATTGGCCCGCGCGTGCCCTGCAGCTGAGCATAATACTGCATGCTTTGTCCGGTGGTATCTGTGGACGCCCACTAACGGGCCTGGGAAAAACGCCGAGAATCGGCATTGGCTTGGTAGTTTCATCCAGGTCTTTCTTGAGAATCAGAGAGCAAACGCTTCAGCTTGACGCCAAAGTTACGGTCGATAACTGTCTTGGCCAAAACGCTATCGTCAGGCCTTCGTCTTCGAGGTGACCGCTACTGACCGCGCGCTGCCGCCAGTGACTCCCGACGCAAAATCATCCTGATGCCGCGAACCTATCGTTGAAATGCGAAACTCGAGAGACTTGGAATGAATCTACTATTGCTAAAATCATGTGAAGGGCACGAACGCTTATGGAAACGACAGGAACCGAACGGCCGTGATAAATGCAGACAGAAACATTTCGTGCAGACAACGTTTTTAGTACACTCGAATAAAAATATTCAAAGAAAATATTCCGTTATTATACTTTAAAACTAGGGAAACACGAATGGTCTTATCAAACCGCGACTAATTAAATGTAGCATACAACGTGGCGTAGAGAAACAAGAGCCAACAGATGCAGACGACACCCTGCGCTTCCGCTCGAAAAAGCCGATCACAGCGCCAGTCCTCGCGCAGCGGCTGCACTGGTTCTGCGCCGCCGCTGCACGACTCCTGCACTCCTCTGAACTCGGACAGAACTGGTTCAGAACTTTCTGGCCGAATCAAACAGACCTATTGTAAACCTTGCAAATCGAGCAGGCAGTCTAAAAACCAACAAACAAAACAACAAAAAAAAAACAGTATTTTGCGCGTTCCGTTTGTCGTTTTGCTGGCTTGGGAGTTCCTCCGCCTTTCATTTCACACCATCGAACTTCTTGTAACCCGTCGGGAACGCACCGTGCTGCCCCCTTATGCAACGTTACTAGGTTACCTCAGTTGTGGAACTGTCGCGGAGAGGTACCCCCTTCACTCACTTCAATCCGCCTGCCGTGGTTCGAAGCGCGATTTAGATTTTCGTTTCATAACTGTGCGTTCCATAGAGCCTGCATAGAGCAGAGCTGAAACGCCACCTAGACGCCGTGCTTCGAAACGTACGTATCCAGATTCCCATAGAATACACTGCAGTTACCAAAGCAGCCGTCCGGCGGCGCCTCGAGCGACGCCAGGCGAGTTGTGGTGAGTGAGGGGGGGGGGGGTACTGTTTGTGCATGCAGCGTCTATGAGCAGTTCCGTAACTGAGCTAATCTAATAACGTTGCCCTTCTGGCATCATTTGACGGCACAGTTTCAGTGTTGCCAGCCCCTGAGGCCAAAAATAAAAGTTCAATAACATTGCTACAAAAATATTATTGTGACTTGTAATTTGGAGTACTAGTAGTTCAGATGCGTCGCTTATTGTGTTGAACCACATTTTGAGGCAAATCATGTGGCCATCAATATTTCGACGGAGTTTGCGTTGCTGCTTTTATGCGTAACCGCAAGTGTTACTCTCCCGATAAATCTTTGTTTCTGCTGAAGCCCTCTGTAGATCACTGTCCCTATTTATATCATTCATTTCATGTATGTTCATCTGGACGAGCGAAAAGGAGAGTAGAATGTATTACTTACAGATTTGCTGACTAAAGCTATTTTCGCTCTGAATGCCTTCGACGGGCACGCAATAAATATATATTTAAATCGAAGAAAGCAAGAACAACATAAATCAAAAGCTTGGGCAATTTTTTTTTTAGACTTCGTCGCGTCGTGAATTGTGTTGTCAGTACTGTCAAAGAGCCTTTTATATATCCGTCATTCACAAGTGCAGTTTTGTTTCTTTCTCTAAGTCGGAAGATATTCAAAACAAGAAGAACACTTTAAATAAAGAAATTATTCCTGGAGAATAACGTCATCAAGCGCGGCGGAAGTAATCGAACGAAAATACAGAAACAATTAGCGGATTAATTAACTGAAGTTCGCTAACTAACTTTTTAATTATTTTGCTTTGATGCCCGTTGTTAATATAGGCGAGATGAATTGTTAGATATTAAAAAATTGGGCTTTAAATATCCAGCTGAAATATGCTAGCTATAATAGTTAAAAATGTCGTTAATATTTTTTTAGTTAATCAAGCCATTAATTGTATTCTTATATTCGTACCCTTACGTCCGCCACGATTGACAATGTTATTCTGCAGGAATAATTTCATTATTTCCATCGTCCTAGCGGCTGCCGAAACGGAAAAGGTGGAGCGGCAGACAACGGATGAGAGGAGAGCCACGTGACTGGCGCCCCGCTGCGACGATACGCCGAAACACACTTCTCCCGAGCGAACAAGTGTGTATCGGGCCCTCGCCTCTGAAAAAGCTGTGCGCTGACGTCCAGGTTCCACTAGAGTTTCTGTATATGTTCCCCCGAAGGGAGAGCAGAGTTGCACATCTGACTTCCCCACGCCGCTCGCATCCCTATTTGTCGAACGAGGTCACGAGGTTCAAAAAGCATCCATGCGCAGCAGAGAAGCCAGAAACGCCGAACGCGACTGCGCCGTCGCCACCGCCGCCTGGCGGCAATCTCTTTGCAACGTGTTTATTTTGAATATTTGTTTATTTACACGAGCGTGGTGTACAGGCTCATATTTACACGAGCATTTATTTACACGTGCATAAAAAGCGTATTGTGATTGCCAAAAATAAAGCGGAATGAACCAGCGCTCACCGTCGGCACTGCGCCGAGCGTACCCGACTCCCACAGACACGAGTGTGGCTTTGCTACAAAACATCTGGATGCTTTTGAGGGCAAGATGGCGGACCTATGCGCAACTCTGCTGCCGTAGGCCCTGAAAAATGGCTCTTTGATGCACTCTGCTACCAGATTCTCGCGCTCCAAATCTGCGACCGGGCACTCTGTGGCTCCGTCGTCGAGCTGTCAGGCTTGTATAAATAACTCTTACTGCCTTTTTTTGGAATGAAGGAGACGTAATAATTACCTGCATGTCTGTGCACCTAATTGTGCATTGTCGTTACTCTGACAAGGTAATATTGGTGAACAAAATCTGAAGTATAAAAAGACAAAAGCGAAAGACAGAGAGAGAATTCGGTAATATATAAGAATAAAGAAATCAACAATATGCGCTCTCTACATTTCCCTGTACCTTGCGATGGATCGCAACAGACGATATGATTCATCCCAGTCAATCCAGCGCTGATTGGACTGACTCCGATGGCTCGCAGCGTTCGCTGTAGTTCATCGTGAAGCAAAACAGGGTGTCGTTGCCTCATTCTTTCTGATTGAATATCTTCGTCATATGTGGCGGCATCATGACCACAGTACGAGAAAATAACATGGGCACGGGCAAAACGTAAAAAAAAATGGAATAACTTTAAAGTATGGAAATACAATGATGTTGGATGTTTGATGTGCTCGTTAATTCTCTCGGAGGAATTTTTTTTTATTTAGGTGCAGGATGAATTGACTTGGTAAAACCGAAACAGAAAAAACGTATTCCGTTCAACCCGGAACAAATTTCATTGGCTGCAATTTCCGCACTACATCCGGCGTGCCTCTCCGTCTTCGGAAGCTTCTAGATGGCTTCATGTCAAAATGTCCACCGAGTCAAAATGTCCCTTGAGACAAAATGTCCAATAGGGTCAAAATGTCTACGGAGTCAAAATGCCCATTGGGTCAGAAATGTCTATTGAATCAAAATGTCCATCGGGTCCTATTCTTTTTTTTTTATTTGTAACTTATAGGATTCTGACAAAATATATTCCTAAACAGGGTTCAACTCGGAACCCCAAAAACGAAAGTGGCTGAGAGCTCCGAAACCACAAAGTGTGCGAAAAGTAAAGTAGTCTTTGCAACTTTACTTTTACACATATATGTACCCAGCCACCCTTTTCTCGTCTTTTAGCTGTTGACCCAGCGACGAAGTGTCCTAAGACGAATCCACCTTTTTTTCCAAATACGTGCTATTTCAATATTTATGCAAAAAAAAAAAAACGAGTTGCCCTTTTACGAATTGTCTTTCAACGAAAGCCCCGCCTCCTCCGCTCTGCCAACGATGTAGGAGGTTCAGTTTAAGGTTTATTGTACTCTGTTGTGTCCGGGGACCTTGTGGTGTGTGCGGTGAAGTATAACGTTGCTTGTGGCAACAATGTGTCGTTTGTTCTGGAGCCCTATTGTAAAAGTTTCCGCTACAAACATCATGTGCAGCTCGTTCACTTTCAGCCGAGGCTAGTGAATTAATTTTCGATATTTCAAAATTAGTGCAGGGCCGAGAAAATTGTTGCCCGTCATTTGGAGCCAAAAAATATTCTCAAGTTCGTTCTCTTTTTTTTAATCTTCTTCTTTACTTACTTTTGTTATTATCTTATTTAAATAAGAAAGCTTTTACAGTAATTGTGTAGCATTTTTAGTTCTATCAAGCCATAAGTACTACCAATACGCAGGACGATAGGAGCGGATACAACCCTGTTTTCTGAGCGCTAACATAATTAAAATTTACCAGAACGTAGCTCCAGCAGTTCGATACCGGAGCCGAGGTTTTTAGAAGAAAGCGCTAACTGACGGTCAACAAAGACCGTGCATACTATGAATTAAGAGTTTTTCCCCGAGTTCTATATTTGCAGAATTTTTCCAACGAATTTTCGAGATTTAGAGTGGTATACTGCGTGTTCAGTAGTGTGGGGTGAATGATTCGCCAGATCAGTTGTTTGTGATTGTTTTTAGGCTGCTATATTTGCGAAACTGATGTCAGCGAACGCGTCCTACTTTGTAATAGGCTTTTTTGTAATATCGCTCACACCTTTTAAAACTTCTAGCCCTTTTTCCGGAACATTCGGCGTCTTCTTCCAACCACTGTGCACGTTGTAGCGGATGTTTAATGGGCCGTAATGTTTGTTTTAATTTTTTGAATAGAAAAAGCTGTTCTCTCCTAAATATCCGGAAAAAAATATGGTTTGTCACAAAATGAAAAAAAAAGTCACTAAGATTTGCGCAAGAGGTCAGGTTATGAACGTTCGTGAAAGAACGTGTGTGTATACTACAGATATATACAAGTCGGTATTAGTACCACTGTTAAAAAATGAGTCAACGAGGTAAACTGTCTGACGGTCAAAATGTTAATCGAGACGAAATGTCCATGGAGTCAAAATATCCATCCAGGTTAAAGCGTTCACCGAGACGAAGTAATGTCCATAATTGTAAAAGTCCAATATTGGACATTTTGTCTTGATGAACATTTCGTCTCGGTTGACATTTTGACCAGGAATCTAGGTCATTCCTACAACGTTTTTTGTTAAACATAAATGGAAACTCATAAGAGTTCGCTGATATTTAGCCATTTTGTGTTAATGTGTACAGAGGTTATTACAGTTTGGTAGTTCAGAGGACAATATATATATATATATATATATCTGTAAAGACTTGAATCTATGTTCCAGAATTCCTTCATGAAAGTCGATGGACGGCCGGGTCCCACGCATAAATTGGTCTCATTTGAATTTGAAAGCTGGTGTTGGGAGGATTACGGAATTTGGTTAACACACGGCCCGACACAGTTAAGTGCGAACACGACATTAGAACTTTTTCACATTTTATTTTGAAAGGATATTGGCCATCACCAAATGTCATCGCTCAGGTTAGTGTTCCAAATAACCACAATTCCCATCGCATTATGCTTTTGTTGCCAGCCTTTCAATTTAAAAAAAAAGAAAACAATAACAACAGCAACGAAAGAGATCGCTTCTTTAATGTACTAACACGTGTCGCGCTATGTACGCCTAATTTTGAACCATGCATGTTAAAAAACAAATCAAGACGTAACCTACAACCAAAGCAGTGTTGTACACGTTCTTCAAAAAAAAAAAGGAACGAAAGTTCGTTCCTCGTTGCATCTGATGTTTGGAACGCGTTCCCGTTACAAGTTCCATGTGTGAAAAAGGAACTCGTGCCCGTTACAGTTAAAAAGATGGAACGTATGGTAGCATACATTCTATTTTCTATTTTGATGATTACCATTTCTATTTTGATGATTACCATATTTAGTTAGATCGAGGAAATTTGTTTTAATCGACCTTATTAAATGGAAACATACGAATTTTAATGCCGTGATGGAAGGGCACCAGGAGAAGAAAACAAGCGGAAACAGGGTTTCATTTGTTGATATATTCACCTTTAAAAATCTCAGCTTTTAACCATATCCTTGTTTGTGGTGGGCGATTCAGACGAACCAAATGTACTGTTACCCACATTGCGCGAGACTCTTACAACAACTTCACACGTTTCAATCAAAACGAAGTCCCCTGTTCGAACTTAACAACAGTTGCTTCTCGATGTTGTTGTCCGCAAGACGAGCAAGTGAAGAAGAGGGTAGGGCTTTTGGAAGGTCAGTATAATGAACTACAAGACCTTCTTCATGAAGGTTGGATAAAATAAATAATATAAAAATTACCACACTGAACGAGAAAAGGAACGCCATTCCTGTTTCCGTTCCAGTGAAAATGTAACGAGTTCCATCGATGCAAAATGGAGCGGCGGCGTTCCTTCGTTCCTCCTAAAAGAAACGCGTTCCAGGAACGCCGTTACGTACACAATACGGAACAAAAGTTCAAACATAGAATACATTTTTTCATGTGTTAGAGGAGGGGGGGATCTTAAATGTTTTCTATTTAGTGAGAAGGAATTTATATCTGAACTAGATAAAATCAGTCTGTCTTGAAGGAAATAGATCTTATATGTACCCTATCATATTTATCTGACTTAAGCCTGATTTATTTTATCTAGATCAAATATAAATCACCTCTTTCTAAATGTATATAAGTTTTTCTTTTTCATTCGTTTAAACGTAATGGTTTCGTTATCAGTCCTTTCAGTGCACTCATTTAGACGTACTAGATTTGTTATCAGTCATTTCAGTGCACCCGAGTCTCGAGAAAAATAATGCGTGAAATGTAGACATTTCATGCACTGTTTTCTCTCTTTCTCGTATTAATTATGCCGTGAAGTTCCATAATGTTGGAACACTTTGTTTTACTGTGATTATGAACTAAATGCGACTAACTTCCGTGTGTTACGCCGTCGGCGTCGCCGTCGGCGTAACCTGAAGGTACGTGATCCCCCAGGTCACGTGACCCCCAGGTCACGTGACTCCCCCGAGGTAACGTGACCCCCCCCCTCCGAGGTCACGGGACCTCCCTCGTCATGTGACCCCCCAAAGGACATTGAAGAATGAGGGGAGGAGGAGGAGAAGGAGGAGGAGGGTATACCCTCCCCTGAGTACCCTTCCCTCCTCCTCCTCAAGAGCTGCGCTCCAATTCGGTGATTACAGGAAGTTGTAAACGGCTTTCACTTTTCTAGTCTCGTACTATTGCTACCTTTGATATACAGTTGGACTACTCGGGTAGATTGAAAGTAGTTCGAGTTTCGTTTATTGCTTTAGAGAGGTTTGCCCCCCCCCTTTCCACGCGGCTCTTGGAAGTTTCGTGGTTTGGTTTGCGGCACTTAGGCCAAATCAGTCTGACCACCCCTGCTATATTATATAGAAAAACGATCCTACGGCTAAAAACACACAAAATAAAACTGAATCAAATGACACTTTTTGGCTTGGATAAAATACCACCCCACAGAAACGAATATAGCAGACAAATGTATTGTAATTGTGAAGGTAAAACAAAAAGTAGAAAACCAAATGTGCGAAGCCCACAACGTATCTTCAGCTGTCAACAGCCAAATTCACAGTCGCGCGAGTACTACTATAAAGATTTTTATTTACTTACTGGTTGCCCTTGCGGTTCTGATGAAAAGCCACCGAGAACCCGAAGTAACTGCCGGGCTCCCCTCGAAGCACGGTAGCGAACTGTTCGTCCAGGTTGAAGCCCAGAGCCACCGCGCCGAACAACCACGCACTCAAACATCCCGTCGACCACATCACTCACTCACTCGCTCACGCGACGCCGTCTTCGAACGAGCCTGGTAACCTTGAGACAATCCTCACAGTCCTCTCGGCTCACACCAACTCCAGCACGTTCAGCTCACAGATGCTCCTCAGCCGTCAGCGCGTATGGATCGCACGGCGACAGAGCAGACAGTGCTAAATGTCAGACCCGGAAGAAAAAAGAGATAAAACGGTCTCCCGCTGAGACGAAATGAATAAAATCAAGAATAAACAGGTTGAAATGAGAGATAAGTCCGCGACGACGACTTCCTTCAGCTGGACTTCCGCTCGCCTGTTTCCGGCGCAGGCACGCAGAGATGTCGTCAATTTCTTTCGACCGCGATGGTCAAAAAGCGACCATTGCGGGCGAAAAGCGACGGAGTTTGAGCAGTCGCTTGCTAACTCAACTTTTTGCGATGCGATCTAGACGCGGAGCGGCTGAGCCAATCAACGGCGTTCGGAGCGAGAGTTTTCGAGAAATGCTTCGCCAACGAAAGCGTTGGACTCGCTCTTGCAATGAGGTGAACAATGCCATTGGTAATTGACCCACAGCATATTGTTACCATAGCAAATCTAGCACAGGCCCACATTTTACTTTTTTTGCAATTTACATTTTGTCATTGAATCAAGTTCGTGATAAGTGAAGTAGAAAATCTTCTTGGAACACAGACGGAAGTGATAAAGCCGACTAAGAAAATGTTTGGCACTCGCTTTGAGCCATCATGGTGTTCCTGAGGAAAAGAACCGAGAGAAAGATCCTAATATTTGGAGCTTTAATGCCGGTTGAGGCGCATGCAGTCTGATGAAGGCTTAATGCAGAGTATGTCAGCTCTTTAATGGTGCACATAAAGAAACCCTACATGTGCACATATTTCGTCCAGGGTACTCGGTGGCGTCGGGGAACTTCTTCGAGAGCATGGGACGCTCCTTTGTTGCTGGTGCACCGAGGGACACTGCAGACTACAGCGGGGCGGCAAGTCTTACCCCCATTTTGAGGCCCATTTTGTCCACCTATGCAATGCTCGTAACTCAACATCATAGTAGTAACAACATCATCAACATCAACTCTAATTTCTTTAACTCAACACCTTGAAGGAGAGCTTCAGGGATGTTGCATGCGAATGCTTTTAGCTCAGAAAATAATAAATCGAGCTTGAGGGAGGAGCAGGTATGACATGCTTAGGAGAAGAGCGTGTTGGTTCAAGTCATGGATGAAGAAAGAATAAAACAATTAAAACTGGAACATGAAAGATGTGGTTCTATTGTCCCAGTTTTAATTGTTTTATTCTTTCTTCATCCAGGTATGACATATATCTTGTTGTATGATGCATACAGTGCGATACGCAAGATGACTTGAAGTATATTTGTTCATCTCAGCCGGGTATTGGACGTTTCTTGGGTTCCTAGAATACCTTTTGTGGAGCATGTTTTGGCATCTGGTGGATATATAGGACGTCCTCAATGAATCTCGTGAATCTCTTCGCCCTAAAAAGAGCCAGAAAAATTAGCAGCTGCTACAGAATTTTTTTATCACCTCTATGCACGTTTGCGGAAAGTTTGAGCTTTGTGTGCACATGTGCTGATTCTTCAAGTTCATTTCAGATTGCTGAGACAAGTATGTTTGAATTTTTCATTTCATTTCATTTTATTACCTTAAAGACCCCGTTAGGAGTATTACATAAGGGGTGGGGTTACATATAAAAGCATTTTTAACAGACATTCATGTCGGAAGGTGGTTGACGACAGTCTCCATGAATACGGATGGACATGTGATGGCGGCGACGTGGTGGGGAAGGCCGTTCCTGTCTGCTGCTGTTTGAGAAAAAAGGAGGCTAAAAAAGTCGTAGTGCGGGCACGTGGGAGTGTTACTTGAAGTGGATGACCGATGCGCGGAGATATGCGTGATAAGGGGCAATGTAGGGTGCATGATTGAGCGAGCTGTAGTAAACGTTGTGAAAGAGGGAGAAGCTGGAAGTGCGGCGGCGAAGAGAAAAAGGTGTCAGGCCGGATTCTGCTTTCAAAGATTAAACGCTGATATCGTATGAGTAGGCAGAATGAATGAACCTTGTGGATCGATTTTGAACAGATTCAAGTTCATTACTAATATATGCTTGGTGAGGGTTCCAGATGGCAGATGCATATTCGAGTTTTGATCTAACAAGTGATCTGTACGCTAGTAAGCGTACGTGATTCGGGGTATGGCGTAAATTACGTTTAAGAAATCCAAGGACTTCATTTGCTGCTGGTATGACGTTAGTAGTATGCGCGCGCCAAAATAGATCGTTCGACAGTGTTACACCTAGGTATTTAAATGATTGTACCGATTCGAGGTTGACGCTAGCAATTGTACAGGGAAAAAGAAAGGCGTTACGGCGACGATGGAATGATACAAGTTTACATTTGCTGGGATTAAGGGTCATTTGACAATAGTCACACCATTCTTGCACATGGTTAAGAGTCATTCTGCAGGCATGTCTGCTCAGAGGTGTTAATGATTGTACGATAAATAACGCAGCCATCCCCAAACACATGAATTCGGCATGACAGATGCGATGGTAAGTCATTTATGTATATTAAGAACAGGAGGGGGCCGAGGACAGATCCTTATGGGACGCCTGATGTTACTGGGAGAAGGTTAGATGAGTGGTTGTTAACAAAGACAAACTGAGAGCGATTAGACAGGAATTCCTTGACCAATTTAACAGTATCAGTGTTTAGATTTAATTGGGAAAGTTTTAGTAGCAGGCGCTGGTGCGGTTCTTCGTCGAATGCTTTGGCAAAATCTAAAAAAACGTGTCAGTTTGAAGGTTATGGTCAAGATTAGAATGCAAGTCATGAACGAAGAGTGCCAGTTCAGTTTCGCAAAGAGAAGCCCTTACAAAACCCTTGCTGAGATTAGTGGAACAAGTTGATAGAGTCTAGGAAATTAATTATTTGAGTGTAGATGACGTGTTCCATGGCTTTGCAAGGGACGCTTGTTAAAGAGATGGGACGGTAATTTAGTAGGGTGTGGTGCTTTAGGTAAGGTCAGACCACCAAATGAGGCATCGGGACACACTGTCGATGTATCAAAAGAAAGTATATTAAAAGAAAACTAGCCAAACTATTTTACAAATGTACAGTTGCAATAAAGAGGTTCATCTCACAATCAGTTCCGTTGATGATAGGTTTGCAGTTGACCTCAGCCTTCGGGTTCTTGGTCGATCGTCGAAGATCGTCACTGCCGGACCTGGTCCTGGTCACCGTCGAAGGTCGGTCGCTTCGGGATTTGGTCCAGTTCACCGTCAAAGTTCGTCGCTTCGGTATTTCGCCAGCTCACCGTCGAAGGTCGTCGCTTCGGGATTTGTCCAGCTCACCGTCGAAGGTCGTCGCTTCGGGATTGGACAGCTCACCGTCGAAGGTCGTCGCTTCGGATTGCCAGCTCACCGTAGAAGTTCGTCGCTTCGGGATTTGCCAGCTCACCGTCGAAACTGTGGTTCAGCCCACCGGTGCCTACTCGGAGCATCGCCGAGTGCAGCCGGTCGCTTGTTCGGATCGCTGCCGAATAGTGCGTGCCGCGAGCTCTTCCAGCCCGAGCCTTGCCGCTCTTCTTCCACCTTTTCTTCAACCGCTTACCGCATGACAATACCCCCTTCTTCAGAATTCAGTAGGGCTGAATTTTTCTTCGTCATGATGCTTTACCGACTACGAAGCCTCCCTGTCTTGCTGCTCACGTTCACTTAATTGTCTCTTGAAAGTCCTGAACGTCTTATATCAAGTTTACACAAAGCACATCACATTGAATCCGGTCCAATAGATAGACAGTCGATTACAATAAACCATAACTGAATCACTTGTATTCATCACTGTCTTCCCTGTTTTACAACACGGTGCAGGTACCGATTTTCGTACCGCACCAGCTGCTCACTCTTTTTTTTTTTTTGCTGTACCTATTGCTTATACCCTACTCATGTAATCCGCTCCAATATTATCCTTGCCTTTGATGTACTTGACCCGAAAAGTAAACTCTTGCAAGGCCAAACTCCATCGCATCACTCTGGCATTGTTGAGTTTCGCCTTGTTTAAGTACTCTAACGGTTGGTGATCTGTCTCAACATCGAAATCTTTTCCATATAGGTATATGGCATATTTGCCTACTGCCCACACTAGCGCGAGACATTCGCGTTCTATAGCCGAGAAGTTCTTCTCGCTCGGGCTAAGCTTCCGACTACCGTAAGACACTGGGTGAAGCATGCCCTCGTGTTTTTGCAAAAGCACTGCTCCAACTGCCTCGTCTGATGCGTCTGTTCGTAAGACAAACGTCTTTGACAGATCTGGTGCTAACAAAATTGGGGGTTCTGCTAGTTTGCTCTTTAGCACTTCGAAACTTCTTTCATGTTCCGCATTCCACAAGACGCTATTGCTTTGCCCCTTTTTGGTGAGGTCCGTCAGTGGTGCAGCTATCTCTGCGTATCTTGGAATGAACTCCCTATAATATCCAGTGAGGCCTAAAAAGGCTCGCACTTGTTTTTTCGTCTTCGGCACAGAAGCTTGCTGAATCTTATCCAGTATTTCCGTCTTCGGTGAAATCTGCCCCATGCCTAACTTGTGGCCCAGAAAAGTTATGGAATTGAATCCCAATTCGCATTTGTTCGGTTTCACCGTGAGCCTGCTCTCCCTTAAACGTTCAAAGATTTGCCGCAACGTCTGGCAGTGCTCGTCCCAAGATTCTGTTGCAATGAGAATATCGTCTATGTAGTGGTACACGTTCGGTATACCCTCCAGGACGCGTCTCATGAGTTTTGTGAACATCGCCGCTGCAGTCTTCAACCCAAACGGCATGAACAGGAATTGGTAAAGACCGGAGGTCGTTGAAAATGCGGTCTTCTCTTTGGCTGACTTTTCCATAGGTATTTGCCAGTACCCCTTCGCGAGATCTAGTTTGGAGAAGTACTTCTTTTGGCCCACTTTGGTAAATACCATATCTGCTCTAGGTATTGGTTCCGCGTCAGCAACCAGTACATCATTTAATCTCCTAAAATCTACACAGAGCCTATTGGACCCGTCAGGTTTCTTTACCATTACAATGGGAGAGTTGTAGGCCGAAGTGGATCGTTCAATAATGCCTAACTTCAGCATTTCTCCTACTTCTTCTTCTACCTTGTCCTGGATGGAAAAAGGTAGGGGATACTGTCTCACGTATACAGGTTTTTCTGTCATCAATCTTAGTGTACACTGTAGTACCTGTGTTCGGCCTGGTAAGTCAGAAAATATGTCTTCATATTCTCTGCTTGCGTCAGCCAGGTCTTTCGTTTGTTCCGGACTAAGTCTGGGATTGATTAGCACATCCTGAGCCCCTTGTTGTCTCTTTAGGCTAGGTGTTGTGATCTCTCCCAGGTCTTCTGGATCATCTTCGATCACCATTACTCCACAGCTCTGGTTCGGGTGCACGCGATCCACGTACTTCTGCAACATGTTCACGTGGAACATTTTTCTTTTGTCACCTACCAGCAGCTCATAGTTTACGTCACTTTTTCGTCTTGTAACTTCGTATGGTCCCTTCCACTGCATCGTTAACTTATTGTGCTCACTGGGTAGCAATATTAGTACTCGGTCCCCTGGCTCAAAACGTCTAGCCAAGCTTTTCTGATCATACGATTTTTTTTGTTTAGCTTGCGCTTCTGCCATGTTCTCATGCGCCACCTCACAGGTCTTCTTTAGCTTGTCCTTTAGTTCGATCACGTACCCATAGGAAGTTTTTAGCTGTTCATCTAAGCTTTTGTTCGACCACAACTCCTTAAGTATGGTCAATGGACCTCTCACATTGCGCCCGTACAGCATCTCGAACGGCGCAAATCCTAGACTTGCCTGGGGTACTCCCCTGTAAGCGAAAAGAAGTGCGGGGATGTACCTGTCCCAGTCGGTGGGCCGTTCTTGACACGTTCTCCGCAGCATACGTTTGATTGTGCCATTGAATCTTTCAACTAGCCCATTGCACATTGGATGGTATGGAGTGGTCAGTAGCTGCTTAAACGATAACAGGCGGCTTATTTCTTTCATGAGATCTGAGGTAAAGTTCGAACCTCGATCGCTTAAAATTTCCTTGGGTATTCCATATCGAGAGAACATCTCTACAAGGGCTTCTGCTACTTGTGGTGTGTCAATAGTTCTCAACGCCACTGCATCTGGGTACCTGGTCGCCATGTCGACCATAGTCAAAATATATCGATTCCCTTTACTTGACTTCGGTGTTATTGGTCCGATGATGTCAATGGCCACCCGGTGAAATGGTGTTTCAATTATGGGCATAGGTATCAGTGGTGCCTTCTTCACAGTTCCTTTTGGTATTGTGCGCTGGCACACACTGCATGATCGCACGTAGCGTTTCACATCCCCTTGCATACCTGGCCAGAAAAACTCTTCCGCTACTCGCGCGATGGTAGTTTTTACTCCTTGGTGGCCAGACATGATTCCATCATGAGCGAGCTCCATTACACTTTCTCGATACCTTGTTGGTACGATGAGCTGAAGCCTGACTTCCCCCGAGCTAAACTTACATCGGCGAAACAATATACCATCTTCCACAACGTACTGTGTCGTTACATCGCATCTCCACTTCCGCACCCTTTTGTCAAGGTTCTCAAAGCATCGCCGCAGACTGTCATCGGACTTCTGCTCTTTCGTTAGTTGTAGCGCTGTTACCTCCAGCAGTTGTATGACCGGTACTTTAATCTGTGGCAGTGGTTTTTCTTCACTTTCGACCTGATTTTTTGTTTTCACTGCAAATGATACTTCGTTATCAATCTGCGTGTAATTCGGTCTTTCCTGTGATTTTGTGCTTAGACTCTCGGTTTCCGGGGTTCCTTGTGGTGGGTTGCACTTCACGACTGGCGACATACCATCGTTATTACCGTGAAAGACTTCGTCCAGTTTTTGTTTTACTTGGGAGCCTATATCGGCGTTTCGTCTGCGCCACTCTCGATCCGGACAGTCCACCTTTCGGACTCCGGGGATATTGCCCAGTATCAGGTCATATAGAGGATCTTCTGCGCACTTTGCATTTACTTTACCAGTGTAATAAGGGCTCTCAATGTCGATTATGGCTTCAGGCATTGTTCTCACGGTCCCGTCCACCAGGATCACCCCTGTGGATGTCCCTGTGAGTTCCTCATCGCGTACAAGATTCCTTCTCACTAATACGGTGTTCGTACCGCTATCTCTAAGCACTGAAATACTATTACCATGCAGTCTACCCTCCACCACTGGCATTATAACTCCCAAATGGTGTTCTGAAACACTGTCAGTAACTGGTGACATTTTAGATTCCTTATTTTCTTTCCCCTGTGCTTTGCTGGTCCTTTGTGCACTTCTTCCCTTATCGAGAAAGCATGCTACTTTATCTTTCGATTTATTTCTGCACTGTTCGGCCCTATGTCCTACTTTACCACACTCCCAACACCGTACGCCTGTGTGCGTCTGTCTGTATCCACTTCTGCAGTCACTTGCCTTATGCCCGGTCTTGTGGCACAGAAAGCATATAGGAGGTGTTCTCTTGGGTCCACCCTTTTGTTCGCTGCTCCTGGCGATATCGCCGTCGTGGCTCTCTGCTGCGCCTAGCTTATCCCTTATCACGCCCAGATTGCTCTTTCCTTGCGCCTCCAGGTACTGGTCTGCTAGCTCTGCCATCTCTTGTGCTGAGCTGACCTTCCGCTCTTTAAGAAAAATGGCCAGTTTTGGATGGCAGCAGCACAAGAATTGCTCAGCAATCATCCTATCCCTCAGCGCGT
This sequence comes from Ixodes ricinus, assembly GCA_037355805.1. NCBI lineage: Eukaryota > Metazoa > Arthropoda > Arachnida > Ixodida > Ixodidae > Ixodes > Ixodes ricinus. The sequence continues at coordinate 18,197 of JAZHYW010003843.1, read as the reverse complement.
CGTACGTCTTGTCCGTCTGCGCCATCTCCAGCCATCTATCGAAATAATTAGTCAGTCGTGTGCAAAACTGTAAACCTGTCTCTGCCTCCTCAGGCTTGCTCTTTCTAAACTTTTCCTTGAAGCCATCTGCTGTTAGCCTAAATCTTTGAAGAAGGGTGATCTTGACCTTCTCGTAGTCCAACGAGTCATCAGCTGTCATCCTCCCGAATGTTGTTAGGGCTTCGCCGACGAGACAAAGACTAAGTGAGGTTGCCCATTCCTCCTTCGCCCAACCCTGACCAATCGCTATTCTTTCAAATCTATGAAGATATGCATCTAAATCGTCCCGTTTCTCGTCAAAGGGCGCCATTATTTTCTTCAAGCACGCGTGCCTCCTAGGCTGCTCTTCTCCCTTTTCGGCTGGTGTTGACCTATCCGTCCGTTCTGTTTCTGCTAGTCGTAACTGAAGCTCCATCATCGCTCTTTCATGTTCTGCCTTTTGTTGTTCTCTTTCGGCCTCGCGCCTCGCGTTTTCTCTCTCCCTCTCGGCTCTCTGTTCTTCCCTTTCGGCCTCGAGCTTCGCGTTTCTCTCTCCCTCTCGGCTCTCTGTTGTTCCCTTTCGGTCTCAAGCTTTGCGTTCTCTCTCCTCTCGGCTCTCTGTTGTTCTCTTTCGGCCTCGAGCTTCGCGTCTTCCCTGGCAATCATTCGGCCTTCTCTTTCGCGTTTCCTTTCATCCTCTATGAGACGCAACACTTCTTCTTTTGTCAACCCGAGGGAACTGCTTAGTGCTAATATCTTCTCCAAATCCATTTCAATGATCTGATATCAGGCCGTCAACAGTGCATCCGTTCTTCCTCAGTCTGCGGTCTGATCCTGGCAGGCTCGCCAAATTTGTGGTGCTTTAGGTAAGGTCAGACCACCAAATGAGGCATCGGGACACACTGTCGATGTATCAAAAGAAAGTATATTAAAAGAAAACTAGCCAAACTATTTTACAAATGTACAGTTGCAATAAAGAGGTTCATCTCACAATCAGTTCCGTTGATGATAGGTTTGCAGTTGACCTCAGCCTTCGGGTTCTTGGTCGATCGTCGAAGATCGTCACTGCCGGACCTGGTCCTGGTCACCGTCGAAGGTCGGTCGCTTCGGGATTTGGTCCAGTTCACCGTCAAAGTTCGTCGCTTCGGTATTTCGCCAGCTCACCGTCGAAGGTCGTCGCTTCGGGATTTGTCCAGCTCACCGTCGAAGGTCGTCGCTTCGGGATTTGGATTCAGCTCACCGTCGAAGTTCGTCGCTTCGGATTTGCAGCTCACCGTCGAAGTCGTCGCTTCGGGATTTGCCAGCTCACCGTCGAAACTGTGGTTCAGCCCACCGGTGCCTACTCGGAGCATCGCCGAGTGCAGCCGGTCGCTTGTTCGGATCGCTGCCGAATAGTGCGTGCCGCGAGCTCTTCCAGCCCGAGCCTTGCCGCTCTTCTTCCACCTTTTCTTCAACCGCTTACCGCATGACATAGGGTGTCCTTGTTACCCGATTTGTAGACTGGAACGACCCTTCCCACCTCCTAGTCGTCCGGTAAGATGCCAGTAGAAAGTGATTGTGAGAACAACAATGTCATGTACACAGCAGATATACGTTTGGTATTTTTTAAAAGTTTTGAGTTAATTCCGTCAACGCCGGCTAACGATTAGAGTTTTATATTTTCAATTATTGATGAGATGCCATCTACATAAAATGTAAGAGCTGGCATAGTTGATACTGCGTTAGAAGGTATTAAAAAAGGAGGGACATCGGTTTCTTCGGTAAACACGGAAAAGAAGGCCGAGTTAAAAGCATTGGCGCACTCAGTGTCAGTGACTATTTCGCCCGTTGTGTTCGTTAGGGTAATGACGCGCGTCTCTTGGGGATTTATAACTTGCCAAAATTGTTTGGGATTGTTAATTAAAATCTTTGGCAAGTCATCATAAAAAAGGAATGCTTTGCGTTACGTATAGACACCAGATAGTCGTCTTCAGCTGCATAGTATTTTTCCCATGCGCAGGGGTTTCCATTCCGCGTGGCCAAGCGGAAAATACGTTTTTTTGTTTTGTTTTCTAGTTTTTTTAAAGACTGTATACCAGAGTTTTCTGCCGATTCTCACGGAACGTAATTATTGAAACGTTATCCAGTGAACATTATCCAGTTTGAACATTATCCAGTTTGTATTAATAGAGCGATTTAGAAATGATCGCTTCAAAAATTGGAAGGTCCCTGTTTATTACTTCATAATATCCCTTATCATAAAGACGAATTCTTTTATCGCGTGTTTGGCGTCGTACCGGGCAAAAGTTGAAGGTAGCATGAATTATTTTGTGGTCGCTGATTTCCCGGATATAAGTAACCGATGATAGGCTGTCGGGATGACTGGTTAGTATTTGATCTAAGATGTTTGCAGACTCCCGTGAAACACGTGTTGGTTCGGATACTAGTTGAACAAGGTTAAAATCAAGACATACGTTAATTAAATCTTTTGCGGCTTCGTTGCCTATAGCTGAGGGGACCTGGTTGCTCCAGTCTATTTGCGGGTAATTAAAGTCTCCAAAGAGAAGGATATGCGCATTTGGGTACGTTGAGGCAAATTCACTAAAGATCTTATTAAGTTTACAAGAAACGTCAGGAGAATTATTGGGAGGCCTGTAGCGGACTCCCAAAAGAACCGTCTGAGGTGAAACTCGACATATGAGCCATAGTATTTCAAGGTCGGATGTAATGTTAGGAATAGAACATGACAACTGGTGGTGTGCGGCGATAGGAACACCTCCTCCTCGCGTGGCATGGCGGTCATTTCTATAAAGGCGGAAGTCCGACAAATCGGCCAGAACGTCAGCATCAGTGACTTCGTTGGACAGCCAAGTTTCGGTTAATATCAACAAATTACTACCGGAGGACAACACGAGATTAGACACAATTTCTCGTTTCGAAGAAAACTACGCGCGTTGGTGAAGATTACAGAAAATGAAAGAATAGTTTCGGTAGAAATCCGAGAGGGGGCTGTTATTTCCTTCTGACGGGACAATTTCTATGTTGTTTCTTTTACAGTCTGTGATGGTTCATCAAAAACATAACGTTTTGGGCCCATGAGTAGTGTTTTAAACCGCAAAGAAAATGGCGCATTTTTGCTTTTTGAAAACGCAAGTAGGTGTTTGCGAGCATTTTGGACGGGCCGAGAAAAGTCTTCGCCAACACGGAAACTTGTTCTTTTGAACATGCGGCCACTAGATAGTATGGTATCTTTTGTCTTATAGAACGTGAATTTAACGATTACTGGGCGAGGGCGGTAAGATGTATCATGTCCAAGACGATGTGCACGCTCTATTTCTTTGGTGTCTACGGTTATGTTCAAGTGATCACGACAGTGCCGGATGACGAGTTGTTCAGATTGGGCAAAAGTTTCTGATCCAGCGGAGTAAGGGATACCATAGAAAATGAGGTTGTTGCGTCGAGAATGATTTTCGGCATCGTCGAAGCGCGCCTCCAGGCCACAGACCAAACGGGCCGTCTGAGCTGTTTCGATTTTTACATTTTCTAACTCGGTACGCACGGGGGCGAGATTTTGATAATGATTTTCGAGCGCAGTTATGCACCCACTCAAATCTGATATGGCTTTATCTGTTGTTAAAAGCTGGGTTTTAAGGTCTTGAACCTCTGCAAGTAATTTGATTGACTGTTGGATAATTTTTTTAGCTCCTGCTCGGCTTGTACGGCGTTAGTTTCAGGACCAGGATTAGTTTCGATGTCACCCGATTGCAACAGCAAGGAACGGATGGTATGGAAGCACTCAATCGAAGTAACAACGCAACACTGCGGGCTCGGCAGCTGTATCAAAAAGCAATTACTTGTTTTTTTTAGAGAAAAACTGCGCAGTTTACTAACCTGCACGAAAAAGTTGAACGGATTAGTGGTCTGTTGTGGCACAGCCACCGAGCCCACAGAGCCATATCGGCTGCGTCGGCTGGTTTATAGTGGGCGAGTAAGTGGTTGTTCATGACGATGGGGCTCTCCACACTTGGCCGAGGATCAATTGCTTGAGTGACGAGTCTGCCGGACGTGACGAGGCGTTGGTGATAGCGGGATGGTAGCCACTTGCTTGATTTTCGTTGCTCCAGATTGTGCATGTTGTCGAGACGTCCGACGAAGCCAGCACCGGGAGCAAAGCGCGGAGAAGAACGAAGGAGAACACCTGCACAAAAAAGTTGAACGGATTAGTGGTCTGCGTTGTAGCACAGCCACTGAGCCCACCTCGCATTCCAACAGTGAGTAGAGACAAAGGCGGCTATAGCTTTGCGTCTACCCACTAATAATTGCAACCAGAGCTTGGTGTTCTGACGTCCCCACTTGCCCTCATCTCCTCTCCCCCATTTTCTCCCCGTTTACATTTTCGCTGTCACTCAAGGATACAGCGAGGACATCACGTCAGTTTTCTCGGGAGCTGAACAGCTAGCACAACCTCTTGACACGCATTAAATTTATAGACATTCATTCTTGCTTCAGAAAAGCTGATGAAATAGCTATAGGAAAGTTTATCGATGAATTATGTATGTGAAAGTTTAGTTTATAACATTAAAAGACAAACAACGCAAAAGACGAACACCGACAGAAGGGACAAACCGGCGCTGTAGGGTGTTCTTTTTGTCTGTGTTCATGCATTCTTCTGTACATCTTTAAATAGGATTAAGAACACTCCCAAGCTTTCCTCTTAATAAGTATAACGTCTTGCCCGCCATATATATTTTGTGCGCAGTGAGAGACCTGTTTGTAGAAACTGTTCTTGCCATTTGTTGTGCCATTTTATCTCGTTAAGGTGAATGCCTCACTGTCAGACTGTTGGAAAGCGGTATAGTTCAGAGGTACATATGTAAAACGCATGAAATGGAATTTCGCAAAGTGGGAGCTGTCTGTGCATCATCTAAATGTTATTTTCCAAGTGAATCCCAAGTGATTCCTTGTTTCAAAACTTCCAGGTGTACTTTTTCAAGCCGGAGACTCCCGACTCAAGCAAACTCAATGTGTAACTGAAGAAGGAGGGGGAACAGGCAAGTCCAAGTCACTGCAAATCGTTTAAGTATCAGCATCCGTCGCAACTTGCAACTTGCACACGCCCTATCACTCGGTGCAGTGTCTTTAGATGGTGTGTTTATCATGCTAAAATTTCATGAACATAGGTCTCTGGGCAAAAAAATTCGAGCCAAAGTAATCCTGTTGCTTCCGCGGCCAGGAAGGGAAACAAACCTTCTGGTTCTTCTACTCGCAGAGGGCACAACATGAAACAAAAGCTTAAAAGCCTTTTCAATATGATCGTCCGAGAGCAGATTCAGCATATCCGAGCATGTGTGCTACCGTATTTATTTATTTATTTGAAAATACTGCAGGTCTTTCTCAGGCCCTGGCAGGTTACAGGCAACAATACACAATAGTACCATATACAACGCTAAGAAGAAAAGAAACAACAATACATAAATACATAACGACGGAGAACATAGTACATTAAAAATTCAATCAAGCAATGACACAAAAATTAAACACTAACAGTTTTCATCTCATTCAGCAAAGGGTACTCAACAGAAATACATGCTTTCATCACATTACATTCAACGAATGCTGATACAAAAAGATGAATTTTTAGGATATCCTACATGTTAAAATCAATGACATTTTGGCTATAAAATTCCCTAAAAGTGCATAGTCAAACCATCTACGTACGACTTCGTTTCGTAAATTTTGATTAATTCCTCCAGCAACAAATTCCAATCTTCAATGCTATGAACAAAGAACGAATACTTGAATGTGTCATTATGGCTGATGTACGGTTTGATCATTTTACTGCGGTTAGTTCGATTAGAGTGACTATGTGGTTTCCTCAAATAATTATCTGCTCTCATTTTAAGGTGACCATGATAAAGTTGATGTATGAACTTTAAGCGCGCAATGATCCGTCTAACACCAAGACTTTGCATTTTCGATTGTTCAAGCAAATCGGACATGCTCTCCGCGCGCCTATATTTTGAAAAAAATAAATCTTAAACCCCAGTTTTGAATTTTTTCTATACCGTACGAAAAATATAGTTGGTGAGTAGCTGCGTCAAACGCAGCTACGTATGTGTGAGTAGCTGCGTCAAACGGACTGTTTCTTTCTGTTTTCGTCCCTGACCATTATTTTCTTGAAACCTACACTCATGAAACTTGAGCACGACAAATTCACCATCTAAAGACAGCTTTGTGGAAAGTTTCGTGGAACTCCATTTAGCGGCATACTTATAGGAGTCTTTTTATGCCCAAATAGCGCTTGGGAACACCCTGTATATGGAAGTGAGTCACAGAGAAAGACCGTTTGGCCCTGTGCACTAAACTGACTTTAGTGATATTTGTCTAGGTACTTACTTAGAATGTTACGGCTGAATTGTTGCTTGGGAAGGCAGTGTAATTGGGACAACAAAGACATGGTGTAATATAGATCTTAAGAGGATATAAAAACTTGCTAGTGAATTTATGGACTTAAACACAGCACCAGTGGGGGTGGTGGATGAGAAAAGGTGATTCCACTTTCAGGTGGCTTGGGGGTTCACAAAGAAATGAAAGACGTCTACAAATCTCTGTAACGTGAAATCAGAGAGCAGCTCTTGAGTTATTTTCATTTTGCGATATACCGTGCTAAACAATTTGACAAAAAAACATGTATATGTACAAATATTGATCACTCTCCTGACATACTGGTTATGCACCCTCCTACTCTTTCGTGTCCTCTTCCTGTTTCGTACCTTCCTCCTCCGTATCCTCCCCTCCTCCTCACCTGTCCCTTCCCTGCTCCTCCTTCGTACCCTCCCTCCTCCTCTTCCATACCCCTCCCTTCGCTTCCTCCCACAGTTTCCCCGCTAAATTTTGCTGGAAAATCGATCCCAAATGACCTCAACACCAATTAAATTTTCCCACTAAATTTAGCGGGGAAAATGACGTCACTTGATTTCATGTCACATCACCTATGAACAAATTCAGCTTCTCCGCTAGATTTAGCGGGAAAATTGACGTTACGTGACCTCAGCACCAATTCAATTATCTGCTAAATTTAGCGGAGAAACTGAACTGGAGTTGAGGTGATGTGACGTCAGTTTTACCGCTAAATTTAGCAGGGAAACTGAATGTGCAGTATTGCATTATGAAGCATCACACACCTACACACCAATTTAGTTTCTTCGCTAAATTTAGCGGGGGAATTGAATTGGTGTATAGGTCTGTGACGTCCCATAATGCAACGCGCGCAATTACGCTGACGGCGACAGCGACGCTGCTATACGCGGGAACGAGCGCCTAAGAGCTGCGCTCTAAAAGACATTTGTATAGTGCAAACGGCAAACGTAACCAGACGACAGAAAATAGGATTACAAATGAACCTGCATTGTGGGGTTGAGTTCGAAAGTAATACCTTATTCGTTAAGTCATTAACATTTAATGAGTTACCTATTAATTCGTGGTTGTCTTCTTCCAGATGGGTTCCTACTTTGGCGCGTCCGTGTTGGCCATTGACCTGAACATGGACAACTTCACTGATCTCCTTGTGGGTGCACCCCTGTACTCCCTCCAAAGAACAAATGGCGACGAGGGGAAGGTCTATGTCTACCTCAGCAACGGTGCTGTGAGTATCGTACGGCAGCGCTTCTCTGCAGGTTCTTGCTGTTTTGCTTGGCCAGACCACTCTTTATTTGCAAGGTCGCGGCCAAGTTCCCGCCTCAGCCTTCATGATTTGAGTAATTTTTTGCGTCTTTATCAAGATTATATCTTAGGTATAGGGTTAGCATCGATGCTTTCATCAAAGTACAGCATACCCTTTTGCAGTTGGACAGTTGTATCACAGTTGTGTTGCATTTGTATCAGAGTGTAGAGCTTAGGAATACCATAGTGATGGAATGTGCATGCACAAGCTCACCAGTTTTGTAGATTTTCTAAGTTAATCAATAGGGGTGCGGCAGGTATACGCCCCGTGTGAGAAAAATTCAGTTCAAACTTAGTGAAGTGGCACTAGCATTTGTGCTAGTTTTATAAATAAAGTGGGTCTAAAATATTGCCTTGCTGGTTTTTCTCCTGCCCGTTTCCTGGTCTTAAAGCCAGTGATCGGTCTTTGGTTGAACATCTACTTACTTGGCCAGGAAGGCAGATTTGTCAGGCTTGAATTCACGCCGGTTTACTAAGGCCTGGATTCATGAGAGTTACAGCCATGTCTCGTTAATATGAACCCTGTTAAAAGCAGAACCTGCTATACAGAATACATTATCGGGGACAAACTAAAATATTAGTGGTGTACAGTAGCCTCTGATTAATTCAAACTCCAGGAAACCACGAATATTGTTTGCATTAATCGAAGTTTGAATTATCAAAAATTCATGTAACTACAATGCAAGATAAAATTATGATTTACAAAGCAAATATTTGGTGATTTCCTCTACATAGGCAAGTAGGCCTACCTACCGACCATAAGCAGGTATGCCACACGTGAAACATTTGTGAAACGTATGACATAGGTTTATTTATCCCTCAAAAATATTGCCTATCGTGGACTCTTTAGAAAGCACATGACAACTGAAAACAAAATTAAGTTTGTTGATAGGCCAAGAAGTGAGCGATGAAAGCGGGCACCGCGCAGCAGTTTTCATAGCAACTTGCACTGACGCTGTGAAGTGGACCTGTGCCATGCCACCACGTCACAGCGCCCACGCAAGTTGCTGTGGAAATTTCCGCGTGATGCCCAATTTCGTAGCTCATGTGTGCCCTGCTTGAGCCCTGTTGAGTGCGCTTCTCACCGAGCACCGGTACCTTGCGAACAAGCAACATCTGCGGAAGCTAGCGCCGCGGGTTTTGCTTCTCTGCAGTGCACCGGTGTTCGGAAGGGAGCGTTGAATACATTAAAAACATAGCGGAACAACCAAAATTTTGAAATTTGTTTCAATTAACCAGTAGTATGAAATATCCGAGTTTAAATTATCGCAAACCTTCTGTAGTTTTTTTTAACATTTGAATTAAATGCAGAGCTAAGGCTCTTTCGAGAAAATAGGATTCTGTAGCACCAGGGAACTATCAAAAGTAGCATTAATAATTATGGCGTGGTTCTTTCTATCTTTTTTATCAGTTTTATCATTTCTCTGCTTTTTCTTTTTTGGTATTTTATTCTCAATTAATTTCTATACATGGCTGATTGCTTGTAGTAGTGTGCTTTCTAAATATGAGGGAGAGTGATAAGCGTGACATCTTATTACAGAGCCTACAGTTACAAGATCTCAAAATCATGGGCTCTTCTGTTCCCGGGGCTTGATTTGGATCTACCATCGTCAATATCGGAGATCTTAACCTCGATGGCTATCCAGGTATTACCACTGCTATTGCTTTTTGCACAGTCTATCAATTATATAACCTGTATTTAAAATTAGAACATCAAGCAGCATCACTTTCACAGAGATAAAGAGCTCCCTTTTTATTTAAATCAATGCATGAAGACAGTACTTATGAAGCCATAGACTATAAGAGCATAGCTCTGTTCTGTAGCTTTTAAATAAGTGATGTCTCGATGATTACGAAAGGCAAACATATGGGCACATAATATTGTGCTCTAAAATGGTCTTATTTAATGCACTTAAACTATGAGGGTGACTATGAACCTATTCGGAGAATATTTTGATGGTGCTACTCAAAATATTGGGTCATTAATTTTGAGTTTCTAATAAGAAAAAAACTGGGAAGCTAGGCTCTAAACTGAGAAAGACTGAACTGAGTAAGTTGCAAACTGTCTTAATGTTGCATAAAGTCATGCAAGCTCTAAAGTTTTTTTTCTATGATACTGAGTAAAGGTTTGAATTTATATAGTCAAATGCACAAATTGCGTGCAAAGTATAATCAGCACAGTTACTTACTTTTTGTATTATGCTGTTACTTTTCAGATGTCGCTATTGGCTCACCGAATGAGCACGGCTATGGTCCTGTGTACATATACAGTGGCGGAAAGGATGGCCTGAAGACTACACCTGCACAGGTAAAGTGTTTGCTCATATTTTACTGATTTTATAATGGGTGTTAGGAGATGGCAGTATGTCCTCATCAGTACAACATTTTTTCATCATAAAAATTGGGAGCTTATAACATAAAGTGGTGTGAGTACTGATATGAATTTACCTTTACCACATTTTACTAACGCCATAGTGACTTCAGAGGGGGTTACGCTACCATTAATGATAAGTGTTAGACATTACTTGTATATTTTATATCACTATAGTGGCAGAAGACTGACTAAATCTTGTTGCCCCGCATGCAGATCATAGAAGGGAGATCAACCAAAGGCAGTCCACGTGGTTTCGGTATTAGCATTTCCAAGGCAATGGACATTGATGGCAACAATTATCCTGGTAAGTTGACATTGCTTGCATAACACGATTCCTCAGATTTTCAGTGAGACTTGCTACCTATTTGTTGTGTTTCACAACGCAATCTCCGGAAGAGTATAGGCCCGGAGACTGAGGATATTCTGCACCATGTCTTTGACAAAATGTTGGTCGCCACTCTGGGATATTTCTTGAGACAGTATCTCATGTATGCTTTGCAGGCCGTTGCATTTTACGCATTTTCACTTCCAAGCTTCTTTGTCCATATGTAGAATATAAACGGGTGTAAAAGTTTTAAATATGAATAAATGATGAATATATTTAGTACATAAAAATCGACTTCAGATGCTGAATTGCACACAAAATATGCGTAAAATGTATGTATATAGTCTCTAGTGACAGCAATTTACGTAGGTTCCAAGTTTCTATTATTTAAGGAACGTTTGTGACAGTAATCTGTGCATATACTAAACCACTGTGAGAACACTCATGCAACAAGCCACAGAGTGCCTTTGAATGGTTATGCAAAGTAGCCAGTGACATGAGAAAGTACCACCCTAGAAGGGTAACCAAGACAGCAGGTATTGTTTGATTTCTTGCCAGGAAGTTTTTACCTGCAGTGACTAACAGGAATGTGAAAAAAGGTTTAATTATTAGGGCGTTATAAATGCAGCACATACTTACCCGTGCACTTATGTGCCAGTGCTAGCACAAAGTATACTCACAGAACCTGTAGAGCAAAACGGCTTCTAGCACCACAGAAACAATATCTTCTAATTGAATGCGGTTTGAATACCAAAAATATGTTGTGTATCTATCATTCATATTAAATATTTGTATACGTCTACCCATATTCATTTAAAAATTCAATATCTTTTGCAGGTATTCTTGTGGGTGCGTACCAGTCGCACCAAGCTTATCTGTTCAGGTATGTGTTCTTTCTCTTTGAGTTTCTCCTTGTTTCTGGTAATGATACCTGCAAAAGGGACAAGACAGTAAAGCTGTCACTTTGCTGTTTTTAATGGTGACACCTTAGGTGGTTTTTCTTCACACATTCTTTATTTTAATTCTAATTTTTCAGCCTTTTTCTCTTTTTTTGTATTATGAAACTTCATCTGTTCTTTTATGGTCCTGAAATTCCCTGGGAGGCTTTTACCTGGATAGAAAGCGTCCCATGTCTGTACCACTGTCTCTAAGCAAAGCACTGTATTGCATCAGTGAGGTAGCAATGTTAACAAAGTTGAATAAACTTCTTGTTTGTCATTTGTTCTTTTATGTTTAGTGGCACTATTAGGAGCAATCTGTAAAATTTTCACAAATGACAGCTTTATGTAAGTTTCTAGTATAATTTCTCTATTTAGTCATTCAGCAGGAGCATTAGCAGTCTGAAATTTAGTATGCGATTTAGCTTTAAGATAAGTTGTCAATTTGCGACTAGTCATTAGGACTGACTTGCAGCCAGGAATGCTTTGTTCAACTCTCCTTTTGTGGATGTATCACAGATGTAGTAAGGAACACAAGGAAGAAGCTAACAAATTTATTGTCAGCCGGGCAGAAAGCTATCCGGTGGATGTGAGCATGTATGTAGCATACCTACATACCTTTGGTATGAGGGACACTGTGTGCCTTTGACAGTAAAGGATACAGGTGAAGGACCCGTACGCACGCCTGTATTCCTTTGACAGTAAAGGAAATGAGGAATTGAATTTCTGCCAGGTGGAAAGCTGTTCTATGGACATATGCATATCTGCATGTGTGCCTTTCATTTCTAGAGCCATGCCCGTGGTTCAGGCCAGGGCTTGAATCGAGATTGACACCAAGCATGTCTCCTCCAACAAGCCCAACTGCGTTCGGAACAATGTGGCCTTTTTCTGCTTCCCCGTGACGCCTTGCATACAATATGACGGAAAGTATGTGCCAGAACAGATAGGTGAGTCTGCCCGACAAACATTTTTTCGTAATTATCGCAAAAACTTAAAAGGGACAACCCAGCCAAAAAATAAAGTGTTGTATTACAATTTGTGCTTGATTTCGCAAGTTGTGGAAAGCACTACCAAAAATGCAAGAGCGTAGCTTTACAAGATGCCCTCTTTTCTTAAGCACACCTACGAGGGAAGTTTTTTTCTACAGTCACGTGCTGAAACCTGTACCTCACGCCATATTGCACAGAAGCTTTGAGATAAAGTGTGCAAGCTCTCTTAAAAGCCTTGAACATTCTGAAATAATAATTTTTTATTGTTCCAAATGACTTTGCATTATCCCTTACCGATCACCTTGAGCTCGCGCCCATACCCACACGCTTAGAGCAGGGCCAAGTGATCAGAAGGAGATGGTTGATTGGGCTGGAGAGCGCATAGCTCTCAGCTTAGGGGTAGAGCACTGCACGGGCCGGGGCCAACCTGAAAGCCCGGGCCCGGCTCAACCCATGGGCCGGGCCGGGTAGCACACATTGCTGTCGGGCGCGGGCCAATCTTAGGCTGGAAACATGCTTCTTCTCCCGCTATCGAGGCACCTCCAGCCAGGCCGGGCCAGATCAGGTAGGCATGCCATTGGGCCGGGCCGGTAGAGTGCTCTACTTAGAAGTGAACGAAGTGCTATAGCAAGTACACTTGGAAACGGTGAAAGGCACAATTAATTTTTGTGCACTTAACCCCAAAAGCACATCCTGCAGACGGCCTGTAGACGACATGACCTCTCCAGGATGTCCTACGAATGTAACCACATGTTGTCTGGGGAAGATTGCCGTTTCCTGGAAAAGAAAATGCTGCATTGCAACAGGCTTTTATAGTTTGAACTGAGTGCTTTTAAAGCAATAGCTTTATATGGGAACCCTCCTCGAGCCTTTCTTGCTCGTGTCTGTCTGACCGCATGGCGTCGGAATGTCACGTAACATCAATACTTCTGCTAAACTTGGCGGAGAAATTTACATCAGAGTTTCAAGTCTCTGTGTAATGTGACACCATGACGCGACATGACATGATGTTAGGTCATGTAACATCAGTTTATTTTCCATTAAATTTGGTGGGGAAATCGTCACGGCCTCACGTGACGTCAGAGTGTCATGTGATGCGACGGCACAATTTCTCGCTAAATTGAGCGGTGAAATATCTCCGCCGAATTGTGACGGCGAGTGCTGCTCGCTAAGATCCCCGGGAATCCCCATCACAATTTCGTTGCGTTTGACGACATGTCTAAGCCGGGCGGTTTCTCTCTGCAGATTTTGAATTCACCATCGAGATGGACACCAAGAAACTAGAAGCCCATCCGGGGTGCGTTCGAGCTGCCCAACGACAGAACGGGGATCAGTATTCGGGAGGTGCGGCCCCTGCAGCGGGGCCGGGCCATGTGCTTTCCCCAAAGCGCCCTCGTCTTGTGTGAGTTTGAAACACCTTCTGTTCTTGCACGGCAATCATTTTTAAGTGCCGTGTTCCCTGGCCTATAAGTCGTGTTTTTTTCACACGGAACGTGTTTAAGAGAATGGGATCCACGAGAAAAGTGTAACGAAACGCCACGGAAAACGTTGCAAGACGTGTAACACATACTTTGGAGGACAATTTGCATAAATAGTGGTAAATTAAAGGGAAGATGAGGCACTTCTGCATTTAAGAAAAAACACTTGTATTGCTTTCTTTTGGCCTTTAGAATAACAGATATCACAATTATGTTTCAATGCGACGCGCCGGAGAGCCATAAGAGCAATTTCAAAATAGGGCTGAAGCCTTGGACAGCCAAAGGATCCGTCGATGACGTCACGTACAGCGACTGTCTTTCGCGTTTTCTCCCGTTTAACAATACTTGCGCAGCAAATGGTTTGAGTATTCGGATTCACGGGGTAAAAATACACCAGAATTCACTTCTAACTTATTTTTTTCAAGAACCTCCGTAGCTTCTCTTTAAGAACAAAAAAAATGGAATTATAACCATCCCCTGAGGGGAATCCAACCCACGATTCCATGATTGCGAGCTCGACCTTCTGCAACTGTGCTAACTAGTGGGCAGACAGTAAGCTGGCTGGCTTTGTTTCCACTACAGCGGTATCTGTGAGCTTTTTGAATGCAAATGCCGGATGGTGAACGCCGGACGTTTGTCCGACATTTGTGTTTGGCGTGTGCGTTAGAACATTTTATGGGCATAAACAAGGAATCCAAGATGTTCCCACCATGACATGAAAAAAAACAATGTGTTGAATAAAATGACATAACCAAACAAAAATTAAAAAATCTGCAACATTCACCACAAACTTTGAAGAATACCACGGAAAAAGATTCTGTGTACAGACTTTTTTTCTTAAAAGCAATATAAATTTAAAAATGTTTGCTCTTCAAAAATTTATGTTTATGGTCTTTTTAGAATGGTCTGACTTATGTAGGTATATGGGTGTTTGTTTCTATAAGTATGAGCCGAGAACATTGGAACTTGCTACCGCTTGCGCATATATCGGAATCACAGTACACGTGTGCAGGCTCATCAGTACAGTCTCGCTGTGCCGGTCGTTCGAAAATATAAGTGCGACCTATACAAAACTGTGACTTGACATTTTTGTTGTTCAGACGGCCATTTGTAGGGTGCGCGACTTATACAGTGGTGCAACCTACCTATATACAGAAAAATATGATACCTTAAAGATACCTTGCAGCATTTATTCTCAACTTTTTTTTTGAGTTGTCCCGAAAGTTACGTTTGTGCCTACCGTGAATTATTTTGTCATCTGGTAATCGTACAAAAGCGGTTTCTTTGCCGTCCGCTTCAACGGGAAGGAGCGAGTGAGAGAGAAAAAGGTGTCCTGCCTTGCTGAAGAAGCTCCTACAGCTTGACCTCCAAAGTTTGGGTTTTTAAACTGAGTTCTTAAGTGTATTGCAGGGTTTGCTTGAGCAGCCAAATTTTCTGAAGAATATTTCCAAGAAATTACTGAGAAACATGTACTTCTAGTTTACAAACACAATCTAGGCAAAGATTAGAAAAATGGAGATTCATGAACATGAGCTAAACATTTCAAACTTGTCGCCTAGTCTGTATATTTTTGACGACAAACTTCCTAAGTTTCTGGGCTGTTTTATCGCTAGATTGCCGAGAGAGTAGTTCCTTGACTTCTGCTCGAGCGTAACTAGGAGTTTCTCGATGTCAAATACATGGAGGACCCCTGCGCTCGTCTATTAAACCTTAAACTGTTCACCGAAAAAATTGTTTCCTTCGTAATTACACCTTCTACATTTGACTCCTCTGAATTCTCCAACGATGAGGTTCGGATCTGAAATAGTAAGGCACTCTTTTTCCGCAGCTTGGAGCATGTCTGAGGTTGTTTTTTTAACCTCTCATTCTATGCTCCGTTTCATCTGAAGCGAAAGCTGGGTCAAAATGTTGTTGCAACAAAAACACAAACATTCTTGTGCTTGATTGTGTCAGTTGACAGGAGTACATGCAAGAAATACGAAAAATTACCTAATCTAGCGCTTTCGAAGGAGCTTGGTTGGCCCTATTGGCTCGTAGCTTTGGTAGCGCTCAGATTTAACATAAGCAGGAGTATAATACTACTGTGTGCCTACTTTTTAGACAATAAGAACCAGTAGTAGCTGATCCCATGTTTGGGAATAGGGGTGCCTTGAATACCAATCTTCTAAGAATTCACAGTTGAGGCTCGCTGGCTGACACAAACATCCTCCACTTTGATCTGCACACCAAAAGAGCAACGTCCAGGACCTGCTGACTCCTTTAGAAGTTCCGCCTGACGTTCAACATCAGCGACGGCGACAGGACTCGTCGCGACGCCTTCTGCAGCATCTGCCCGGTCCTGGACGCGAGTACCATTACCACCGTTACACACAGAGTAAGTTCCTGATCATTTGCGTGACGAGCCTGTTTGTCTACGAGTCAGTGCTGACTTTTTGTGATGGTGCTGCAAGCTATGTGTCAGTAATTATTGACAATCTGTGCTTTGCAGACTGTTTTCCAGGTTACATGTGGGCCCGACAACATGTGCTAGGCCGATCTCATTCTCAAGGCCAGCATAGTGGGTCATGAGTGAGTTGATGCGGCTTGTTGGCATGTGCCTCTCTCGTGAACATTCTTGCATGTTTTATTTAATTTTGTTTTAGTTTGTATATAGCTACTACAGAGAAGTTCTTGTTTGCACTTTGTGTAAAATATTTGACAAAAAGTTCTGGGGTCAGTCTTGAGTCGTTACCGAACCTTGGAAACCAGATAATCTGGAATAGAGGTCTATATTTCGCTATGAGATTGCAAAGGAAAACGAAGGTGCAACCAATTGGTCGCTAGTTGTATATTTCTTTTATTTAGAAAGTAAAATTATTGTGTGCTATGAAATAGGATTAATATTTGTGGTCCGTCAGTTTATTGAGCTGCATCAGCCGGTTTCTTGAGCCTACAAGCCATAATTTATTTCTAAAACTGATATGTGGTGCAACTACATTTTTGAGTTTTAGCGATTGCAACCACACGTGGTCTGAAATTAACAAAAAAAATGATATTTCCTTCTGGCTGGGTGACCAGCTGAGACTTTCTTGCTGTACTAAGAAAATAGCGTCTTCAGCTGCTGAGTTATTTTTTGTCACAAGCACTATGAGATGCAGGGACACCAATCATTCTTGCTTTCCTTCTTTATCATTTTTGTGTCAAAGTAAATGCCCCAGCAGCCCTCAGCACTAGGCTTTGGTTCTGACAAAAATGACTCCTCTTCGTTGAGAAAGAATGAGTGTTGTTCTTAACCCATCGCACACGATTGTGCTTACCATATTTTAGAAATATTACCCAACCACCCAAATTAGATCTTCATAGAAAAATACTGAACCCTCAATGAAGCACATACCGTAAAATACCAGGCAAGCGCCCACTCAAAATTTAGAGATAATCGCGAAAAAATTGGGGATGAGTGCTTGCCCTGTCATCAATTTTACATATCAATGTACTGTGCATATTTTCTCAGATCTTACAAATTTGGGTATGGGCGCTTAGTGTGGAATGGGCGAATGCGCGGTATTCTACAGTAAGTGAATTACGAAAATGAAAGAGGGACATAGAAGACAATACTGATGACACGACGACAGTATGGACGACACGTGTATTTCATACTGTCGTCGTGTCGTCTGTATTGTTTTGTCTGTCCCTCTTTCGTTTTTGTAATTCAGTTCTATGCTTCATTGAGTCTACTGTAATTTTGTAGAAATATTCAAGTTGGGGGGTTAGGTGTCATAATTCAGACACCAGCACACTCAACTATCCACATAACTGATATATGCAACCCAGATCTAGTGGCCCATGGCAACAAGCAAATTGCGCGAGGTCTAGAATTTTTTCCGGCACTAGCCGTGTTCCCAGTTATATTCAAGAGGACGATGGACTAGATCTTGTCTGTCCCCCGGTAGCTGTGGTTTTTGTATAAAATGTGAGTATAAAACTGATTGATTGATTGATTACCCTTCCTAAAGGGATAGCTCACCCCTCGTCGTCGGGAAGGACAACGTCGTGTCGCTAGCCATCAACGTCAAAAATCGCGATGACACCGAGCCAGCGTACCTGTCGCGGGTGGAGATCAGCCTCCCCGAGAACGCCGACTTTGTCAACATTGGGACCTGCGAGCCCAAGAGAAACGCGACGGTCTCCTGTGACGTCGGCAACCCTCTCAACCCTGGATCCGAGGTATGCATAACCCTCGGGGTTCAGTGAGCGCAATCAGAATTATGAATTTGTTAGCCCTTGTGCTTGGTTTACCTTGATCCTAAGGATGAAGTCTGCATGTACGGGATGTGATATGGCTTCGCTCGGTGTACGCTCTTGTCTCTCGCTGCTCCTTCGAGTCTTTCCGTGATT